>PVKS010002710.1:0-114216 GCA_004027875.1 Aplodontia rufa | reverse complement strand
GTAACAACAGCTCCTCCCTCGGGGGATTCTGAGATCCAGTGGCACAGGACCTATGTGGAACATTTGTCCACCCCAGGCAGGGGCATCCTCGAGGGTGGGGGTGTGCAGGGGCCTTTCAGATGGAAGCCCGGGTCCCACAGAGGGGTTATCATTCCTGCAGAGGCCATCAGCTCAGGGGTCCCTTCCAGAATCCCAGAATCCCACAGGGAGCTCCTGGACTGTCCTTCTCCAGCCCCTTTTAGTCTCCAGGTCTCCCTATCAGCTTTATGGATGCCCTGGGGAAGGTATTGCCTGAGCTTTGTCTGCAGAAATAGATTCCTTGTGTTCATGAAAATTGTCCACTTACTTTGCAAGTCCCACTGAAATGTCATTTTCTTCCAGCTGGCTGATGGCAGGACACCTCGCGCCAGCCTTCCTTCCCTCTGCCTTCAGGAGTGGAGAAGGGGGCAGAGGCTCCACCTCTGATTTGCAGAACAGGGTGCTTGCTCTCAAGCTGCTGGATGCTAAGAGCAGAATCTCCTCCGCTGACAACCTTTCCTCTTTCCTTTCTTTAAACTGAGAGCCTCTTGCTCATTCTCCTGGTGGATATGTTAAGAGAGATGAACTCCTGAAACAACATAGCTCTTTAAAAGGAATTCATTTGTGGCATGAAGTCCGCCAGGCATGCGTGTGTAAACCACAGGGTCGATACTGTGTGGGTGGTATTGTTCTGGGTGTGAACTGTGTAATCGATCTGTCAGTACGGAGGGGGACTGCTGCAGGGCTCCGGGAAGCAGGCTGGGTGGTCTGGCTGGCTCTACCCCTCCCCCCCCTTGGCATTTGAGTAAATCCCACCTGGGTGCGGGAGAGGGAGGGAGGCCTCAGTTCCCCCTAGCTCCCCATTACCTTGAGATCCTTCTCCAGTCAACTGTCCTTAGTGGGGTCATCAACCTCCTCCAGTCGCCCAGGGTGGAGGGGGTTGCTGGCATAGGCACCTCCAGTGTTGAACCTGGGACTATGCTCGTCACCCTGCACCCTGGGGCTCCTGACATTCTCACATGTGAGTCTGGACTATGAGAAGAGGCAGGAGAAGTCCTTGCCCCAGGTGCAACCGAGCTCTGTCCTGCGGGGCCAACCGGTTCTCCCTGTCCCTGGGAGATGGCTTCAACCGTGAGGGAGTGTGCACTGGCTGTGTGCCCCAGAGGAGTTCCGTGCAAACACAGGGTGGCCTGGGAAGGTGGCGGGAGCCTCCTCAGTGGGTCTCTGGGGTTCCCTCCTCTTCCTGCACTGTCTCAATTATTTGTCATGACTAGTATCAGGTGACAACACAGAGGCTCAGAGAGGGGCAGGTACCTGTCCCAGGTCCCAGGTGCCTCCCAACCAGGTCAGCAGAATGCCAAGAGCACATGCAAACTTCAGGGTCAGAGACGGGAGCTGGCATGGGCAGGTCCTAGTTACTCCTGGCTCCCTCTGTCCCTCACTGTGTGCACTTGGTCAAGGGGCTTCTCTCATTCCCAGCCCCTTCACTGCTCTCCACCCTGGACCATTCCCAGCACCTTGGGGCTTGATGAGCACCAAGCACTGCTCCCATTTCTGCTCTGCCTCCCCTCTGCCCATGGGCTCCCCAGCACCCAGGTGGGGCCTGGCCTGCAGTCGGTGCTCAATACATCCTTGTCCAGGCACCACCCTAGGCTAAGGCACAGCACTGAGCAGGACAGAAGCCACCTGGGAATGGGGACAGCAGGGGTGGCACAGAGCAAGGAGATTGGGGACTGGGAGCTGGAGGGTGAGCAGGGAAGCCAGGCCACAAGGAGAGAGAGAGGCTCTCAAAAGCTGGGAGGACAGAGCAGGCACCTGGGTCTGAGGAGGGGACAGCTGGCCCACAGGGGCCATGTCCTGGGAGGTTCCAGGCATGAAGCAGCTGGAAGCTGTGAAGGGCCAGCTGTGGATCCCAGGAGGACAATGAGCAAGCGAGTCACGGGCTGGCACCGGGGCTCCAGGGCTGGAGCACCTGCTGGGCCCAGCCAGCTTTCTGTCCTCTGCGTCCTGAGCTGCCCTTCTGTCAGTCGGGTCCTCTTTTCCCTCTTCACCTCCTCCTTGGTGGCCGAAGCCGTTTCTCCATGTCCAGCCAAAGCTGTGCCCATCATGGGATGTGATTCAAGGGGCAGGCGAGCCATTTGGGTCCTGCAGACCTGAAGATAGCGGGCCTGCTGCAGACACCTGAGTCCCTGTCACTGCCTTTCCTGAATTGTGACCTCAGGGGTCTGACTTCAGGACCTAGAGCTGGCTGTGTGACCTGGGAGTATTGCTTCACCTCTGGGAGCTTCTACTGCATGACACGCCGGCCCCCACATGCACCCTGACACCGGGCTGTCCCAGGCCAGGAGTGAAGCTCACATTCCCTGGGCCTTGGGTTTGCGCCAGCTCTGCAGTTGCCCGGGTGCTGGCATGGGGCGGGGCGGGGGAGTCATGAGACCAGCTTAGCCGACAAGCCAGAGGCCCCGACGGCCACTCAGGCTTCTCACCAATGGTGACGTGATCTGATTGATGATTCTAGAAGACCACTGTGAACTCAGCCTTGCCCACAGCCCTGGCTTGGAGATCACACAGCCTCTCCTAGACAGGCAGGGGAGGATGGGGCCTTGGGGAAAACAGCTCTGTGCTCTGCTTTGTCCTTCTGTCCTTTTCAGCTGTGTGCTTTAGGTGGGCTCCTGACTTCTCTGGGCCCCAGGGAGGCTCCCTCTTTGCAGGGCTTGGTCAGGTGCCCTCCACTCTCAGGAACTCAGTCGCCTGCTCTGTACATCGGGCATTGTGTCCTCCTGCCTTGGAGCTGCAGGGACTCAAGGAAGCGGTGCAGACACGGGCTGCAGCTTCGGCATTTTCACACCTGTGCTGGGTCCATGGTGCCTGGCAGTGGAGTCTGGGACTCTCCAGGCTGAGAGGGCTCAGCATGACCGAGGCCACCCCCACGTCTGTGGCTGGGGATAGTGGGCACTGCATCCGGGCAGTGAGGATGCGCCCTGAGGAGAATCATTCCCCGAGCCCCCCACATGTGGACGCCTCCCCTCCTGCTCAGCTCTGAGCACACAGATGGCAAAACCATTGATGATAATGACCCCAATTCTCAGCTCCTCCTCCTTGTGGAGATGGCCCCAAAGTGGGCAGTGGAAGTGTCCATGGACAGGATGTCCAGCCCCACTTCTGCCTCCTACTCCAGGAGTGGCCTTGGGCTGGTCCTTCCCTGTGCTGGGCCTCAGTTTCCCCATGTGCTAAGCATGTGTGTTGAGTTGACCCTTTGAGAAGTGGAAAGTGTCCGTCCCTTTGATCTGCTAATTTCTATGGCAGTGTTCAGGGATGGTGGGCAGCAGGAAGAGAACAGAACAGGCCCCGCTATAGCCCCAGCACAAATTGTCAAGTAGTCACAATGCGCCAGGCTGCTTTGGGGCTAGAGCACCCCTTCTGCCTGGAGCAGAAGTTGAGACAGAGGTTAGAGGTTAGAGCTGGTTTTAGGGTTCTCAGACCAGTGGGCAAATAAGAGGTTCCAGGTAGGGCATCAGAAGTGACCCCAGCACCTTGTGAACTGTCTAGGAAGGGAGAGTTCAGGCCCGGGCAGTGAGAAGACAGGGAAGACCTGAGACTCAAGACAGTCAGCTCATGGCTGGGGAGGGCACAGGGGACCTATCAGGGCACAGGCTCAGAAGCAGGGACTGAAACCTTGGAGGGGTCAACAGAACTAGGCAGACCCCAGGCCTGGAGGAGATAAGGTCCAGGGCCTGTGTGGAGAACCAGGTAGGCCAGCCCCCCAGCCAGCCTCAGCTTCCTGGGTCCCCCAGGTCCTCCCACAGTCCAGAGTGAACCCCTACAGACGGGCATCACGTTCCCCTCAGCTCCCAGCCCTCCACAGCTTCCCCTCCCACTCAAAGGAAACTCAAATCTGCTGGCATGGGCCCAACCCCTTCCCCAGCTGTCCCTGCGGCCATCCTTGACTTTGTCCCACCCCCTCCTCCTGCACCGAGCTCCAGCCACACCAACCTCTGCTGTTCCTCAAACACGTTTAACCCACTCTGGCCTTGGACCTCGGCTGCACTCTGCCAGCTACGTGGAGACAGGTACAGTGTCCAGGCCTCCACAAACCCAGGTGAACACTGGCAGGCGGAACTGGGCTGGCAGGTGCGGCTCGGGGACTGTGGGGTCAGAGCTGGGGTGGAGAGAGGGCACCCTGGAGGAGAGGAAGGAACAATCTCACCAACACAGGGAAATTGGACAGGGCGAGCGAGCGCTCCACCCACCAGAAAGTCAAAGGCTAAAGGCATTGGTTTCCAATGGCGCGTCAGTGTTTCTCAGAAGACTTGGGACTGTTTTCACGCTGGAGAACCATGAAAGGAAAAGCCCACTTGCCAGGGCAGCCATGTCCTCCCCAGACCCTGAACAGCAGGAGCAGCAAGCTTCTGTCCCCAGCTTCATGGTGTCTGAAGTTCGAGGCTCCGTCCTATGGCTCGAGGCTGTCTTTTGTTAAAACGCAGTCTTGCAGAAGCCTTGTCTCCCACAGGCATTTTCATTAATTCCACACTTATTTATTGAGTTTTTGCTCTAAATCAGGCAGTACTTGGAATCCGGGGACAGAGATTAATTATGGCTTGTCCGGAGCCAAAGCTTTAAGGACCGGAGAGCTCTGGGGAGATGCGATGCAGAAGGCGGTGACACTGTAGAGGGGATGAGGGACCAGGGAGACCCTGGCACAGCAGAAGCTTGAGCTGGGGTCTTACGGATGAGTGGCAGGGGAGGGTCACCTTCAGCCGGTGACTCCTGCTCCAGCCTGCGACATCCCCCTCTTGTTTAAGCCAATGGGTTGTCACATTGACCTGAAAAGGTCCTAACTGTCCAGGGTATTTCTAGAAGACAGTCTTTGATAGAGCGGGAAAAGCAGGTAACTGGACCCTGGGTGGGCAAGGGAGTCCAGCCCTTTCCTTTGACTCCTACTCCTGCCTACCCCCCAGGAGCAAGGCCTGCTTCCTTCTCTGGAAGTGAGCTTCAAGGGCTTGGTGAGAAGATGAAGGGAGATGGTGCTGACAAAGGGCTCACTATGCACATCTGGCATGTAGTAGGTGCTCACTGAATGTCCCCTCCCACCAGCTTGAGGAGACTGCATGGACATTTATGCCCTGTCCAAGGAATGGTGACCAGCACAGAGTTGTTTTGAGCAGTGGTGTGGGGAGTGTGTGTGCGTGCATGCATGTGTGTGTGTGTGCACGTGCATGTGTGTGTGTGTTTGTGTTTGCCTATGACAAAGGATTGTCTAACGAGAAAATCATAATCTTTTAATCAAAGTTTTTCATGGCACAAGAGCCTTCAGAAACAAAGACCCAAAGACCCCAGGGAAACTGCCTGGTTTTGTGCTTTGGTTTCATGAAGCAGGGGCAGCCATGCACCAGAGTGACTGGCCAAGTGCTCACAGACTAAAGGGCACCCAGCAGGGCCGCTCTGCTCAGATTCCCCCTGGCCTCCAGCCTTCCATTCTCGGGGGATCTGACAGAACACCCCGTAAGGATGGCCTTCAAGGGAGATAGTGGCCTTTCCGGTTTTATGGCTGGCTTTGGGGTAGAGGGGTTCTAGTTTCTATGGGCTGGGGAAGAGAACTCTGGTGTCTCTGGCTCACTTCAAGGGAGAAAGAGGGGTGGGACACAGGAGGGCAGGAGAAGGTGAGAAGGACCGGGCTTCTGAGGCTTCCTGTCTGTGAGTTCCAAGCCGGGGCTGAGGTGCCATGTGCGGTGTGCAAGTGCGTGCTGCATTTGAGATCTGAGGTCCGGCTGGAGGAGAGGGTGCCTGGAGGGTGGAGACGTGGGAAAGTTAGTCGGGGACTGTGCTGCTCTGAGGGATCCTCTGCACAATATGCTCCTGATTGTCTTCACAGGAAACAAGCCTTGAGTGAAGCTGACGCCCAGGAAGGCAGGCCCACACCACACTTCTTATCCCTTGGGGAATGATGGCAGTGAGCAATGGAGCAGGCGTGGGATGTCATTCCAAGCATCATCTTCACTCCAAAACCAGGAAAGATGCCTACTATTTTATATTCAAAGCAACATGGACAAATAATAGAGGATTAAGTGTGTGCAGATTTGAAATACTGAATTGGAAAACTCCAAGAGGGGCTACGCCAGTGGCTGGCGTCAGCTCTGCTTCCAGGCACTGGTGACACAGAGGATTTCCTGGGAAGGGAGAGGTACCCAGGATCAATTTTGGGATCTCTGCATTTCAGGGAATGGAGGTCAGTGAAGAAGACGGATAAAGGCTATGACCTGCAGAGAGCCTGGAGGAGGGAAAGGAGAGCCCTGGGACGTGGGGTGGGAGCTTGGTAATATTACAGGTGAGTGAGGAGTGAGCAGCCCCTGGAGTAGAATGAGCAGAGGGAACAAAGAAGAGGGGGATGGAAAGATATGTTGGAAAATCAGCTCCTTGAGTTAAGGATGAGGAACATAGTAGGTGGGTGGTGGAGGAGTCCAGTTTGATTGGTGTTTAGCCCTGGGTGCTCAGCTGAGCAGCTCCAGAACCACAGGAGAGTGACAGAGAGAGAAGACAAGGGAAGGTTCCAGGTGTTTTAAATGGCCAATTTTTATTCAGGCAGAATAATCATATTATCCTGATACCAAAACTAGACAGAGTTATCAAAGGTACAGAAAAAGTAAAGAATAACATCCTTTATTACAAAATGCAAAAATCCCCAACAAAATACTGACAGATTAAATATAATTACACTCTACACCATGCCCAGGTAGGATTTATTCCAAGAATGCCAGATTGGCTTACTACATGGAAATCAATTAATGTGACAAAGCGTATTACTAGAATAAAGGACAAAACCCATCTGATCAACTCTGTAATGCACAAAAGTATTCGACAAAATCCAACACTTCTTCCCAATTAAAAAACAACAAACAAGGGGCTGGAGAGGTGCTGGGGCTGAAGTGGTGGTTCAGCAGTTATGGTGCTTGCCAGTATGTGCCAGGATATGGGTTCAAACCCCAGCACCACGTACACAATGAAATGTCAAAGCAACGAAAACCACATGAAAAGCTAAATAAAATTGATTCTCTGTCTCAAAAAAAATGAGGAATAGAAAGGACTTTCCTCAACCTGAAGACCCTCACAGCTCATGTAACGTATCATGAATTTTCCCTCTTGATCAGGAGCCAGGTAGAACATTAGCTCTAGCTACTTCTACATGGAGTAGAAGTGGATTGTACTGGAGGTTCTAGCCAGGGCAAGTAGTTAAGAAAAAGAAATAAATAAAAGACATAAGCAAGGAAGGAAGAAGTCAAACCATCTCTGTTTGCAGATGGCATGATCGTGCATCTAGAAAATACCAAGGAGTCCACAAGAAAACTATTTAATCTAATACAGGAGTTCAGCACGGTTGCAGGATACAAGATTAACATACAAATGTCAAGCGTATTTCTGTATATTAATAATGAAGTTTCCAATGAAATTAAGAAAATTCCATCTGTAACTGGAGTTTATCAGATTTGTCTTTCACCATAAGGAAAGTGAAAAGCACAGTCCACAGAATGGGGGGAAATTGTGCAAATCATTTATCAACAAAGAACTTGGATCTACAGAACGGTAAGAAGCCTTACAATGTAGCAGTAAAAAGATAAACAGCCCAATTTTAAAATGAGCAAAGCATTTGAATAGACATTTCTACAAGCAAATGTACAAACCTCCAATAAGCTTATGAAAAGATGCCAAATGTCATTAATCATGAGAGAAAAGCATATTAAAGCCACCATGAGATGCAGCTCCATACCCGTCAGGATGGCTATGAGCAAAAGCCGAAGACCATAGCAACCGTCAGTGTGCAGGTGGAGAGACGGGAGCCCGGCTGATGGAATATGGAATACCGCAGCCACTGCGGAAAGCGGCTTGGTGGCTCCTCAAAAAAACTAAAAATAAAAATAAACACAGGGTCACCACGCAACCCAGCGATTCCACTCCTGGGATATGCCCAGGAAAATGAAAACTTCCCTTGCATTCAGGGGACAGAATCCACGGAGCAAGATGCACTGGAGGATTGGAGGGAGGAGAACCAAGGGGCAGGACTGGAGCAGCTAGTCCTTTGTGGGACTCAGGGTGCCAGCAAAAGAAGTTGTCATGAAATTGGGACTTTTATGTCCCTGGAGGATCTTATCTGTCCTGTGTGAGTGTGTGTGTGTGTGTGTGTGTGTGTGTGTGTGCATGCGCATGCGCGTTTGGATGCTTCCTTGTGGGTGAGGAGCTACCCGCGTACATAACAAGCTGTCCCGGGGTGAAACATCTACGCCATAAAACAGCTCTGAGCGCAGACTGCAGTAACTCGGAGGAAATGTCCAGGACAGATACTCAGCCGACATTTCTTCCCCATCGGATATGCGTTCATCCTGAGTTCCAGGTCACAGCCCTGAGGACTTAGCTACTTCAGGGAGGGGCGAGCTAAGAGGGCCCAACTCTGGCAGCTTGGAAGAAGGGGCCCTGCCAGGAAGCCTCCAGGGGTTCACGCCCCAGGGAGCTAGAAGCCTCAGACCATGCCACCTTCTGGCTGTGAGGACAAGATCCCTGGTTATATTTCCCATCCAGCCCACCAGGGAGTCCTGGTGGAAGGTGCCTTCAGCCCTGGTGGCCATACTCATGCTTTTTTACCCGTAGCCGGACAGCGGGTACTGTCCAGCCCGTGACGTTGGCCATCTTAGTCCATTTGAGGCTGGGTAATTCATAGGGGTCAGAGATGTGTCTCTTACAGTTCTGGAGGCTGGGAAGCCCAAGGTCAAGGGGCCCACACGTGGTGAAGACCTTCCTTCTGCATCATCCCATGGTGGAAGACAGAAGGGCAAGAGAGCACGGGCAAGTCAGAGAGAAGGCAAGGGGGCCAAACTCCTCCTCTCTTCAGGAGCTCACTCTGCTTATGATGACGCCAGTCTACTTGGAGGTCAGAGCTCTCACGACCTAATCGGTTCTTAAAGGCTCCACCTGTCGATGCCATTGCATGGAGGCTTCAAACCATAGCATTGGCCAGCTCTGGACACAGCTGGACAAGAGTACAGGCTCCAGTACTTGTCCCCTGGGAGACTGAAGGCTGGTGTTTCACCTGCTGTACCTCATTTAGCATTGTGTGCCCACCACAGTGAGAGCCCTAGGTGGCCACCACACGGCCACCACTGCCAGGACGTGCATCCCGCTCATTTTCTATGCACATGACAGTTATTTGCTCACGGCTCCTCATGTTACATCTTTCCTGACTGACCTTATGGCATGAACTTTTGCCTTCAGCTTCTTTTTACAATAATTATAATTGCCACTAGTCAATAAACTTGTGGCTGTAACCTCCATTAATATAATTGATCTTAGGTAGACATCGACAACTCCTGCTCTTGTTAACATGACAGGAGTAGGTAAATGCAATCTGTCATCTGTGCAGCCAGGAATCTGTCCTCCTGCTCCTCTCTGCAAACAAGCCCTTCCATCCTCCTGGCCTACAGTGAACAGGGCAGGTCCTGCAGGCCCTCCTGAAATAACACATCACTCGGGGGCTGGAGCGGTTGCTCAGTGGTTACGGTGCTTGTCTGGCATGCACAAGGACCCGAGTTCCAACCCCAGCACCATATACACAACAAAGTGTCAGATCAACAAAAAACAGATGAAAAAATAAATAAAATCGATCATTTCTCTCTCTCTCTTTCTCTTTCTCTCTCTCCTTTCTTTCACTCTCCCTTTATCTGTTTTTTTTTTTTATTACTCTAGATTCGCAGCAACCACCCCTTACTCCTGCCTTGCCACAGCCACTGTTTGAAGCCAGTTCACCATGCACCTGTATCAGTCCCCAGGGGAGCAACGGAACTTCTCACCTAATCATGCACCACTTCCAATCCACTTGCATGAGCCCAGAGAGACAGAACACTCAGAAAGCAAGTTGAGTGAAGCAACTCCATTGCCCACAGATAGGCAGCAAGGGATAACATATTAAGCTGGTCCCCCAGTACTTACTCAGGTGAGCTGACCTGGGCAAATGGGGTGTCATCTGTGTATTGGCCAGTTGCACCCCAGCTGAGTAGACTACCCTATTTGGGGAGGAACAGGAACAAAGGCTGGCTGAGAGAGCCAGGAACCCCTTATCTCAGGTTGCTGTGGACTCGGAGATTCTAGTTACTCTGAGGACTATCCCTAAGATCAGAACTATCATCAAATAAGGGGAAACAGCCTGGGGTCACCAGACTTCTAATCCAGCCTCAGACTCCAGAGCTACTTGACTGGGGATGACACATGGGTTTCTCATTCACTCCTGCCAGCTCATTAAGGTCCCTGTCTCTGTCTTCAGCACACATGTGTGAGTGATCAGAACTTTGTCTCTGATTTATTTCACATACATGCCAAGCAGCTACTTAAGGACCTCATGTGATCATCACAGCATCCTGGAAAGTAAAGCATTCTTCAATGGGAAAACTGAGGCTCAAAGTGTTATAGCTTTGGATAACTAAGAAGCCCTTTAAACATCACCAACCAGGAGCACCTCCTGCCAATCTGACACCAAATGTGCCAGTCTGGACCTCTTCCGGTCCCATCCCAGCAGGCACTAAGGGCACCACTGGGTAGGACCCCCCCATCCAGAGTAGCCCTCACCCAGCTGAAGGGCCTGCCCAGGCCTCTTCTGGTCCCAGCCCAGCAGGCACCCAGGTCAACCCAGGTTTCTGATCAGCTACCTTGAGCCTAGATCCAAAAGGTGGAGCAAAACAAGGATCCAGGCAGAAGCAACTTTCTGGAAGAAGATGATCATCAAAGGTGCGGTATCTGACCCAACCCTTAGACTTGCAAGGAAGAACCACCTGGAGACCTGCCTTGCTTCCCCATGGGTAATCTCAATTCAGAGATCCGGAAGAAGCTCTCCAAAAATGAAGAATCAAACTAGAAAAGGTTCTCTTCAAACCCACAACTCCCCTAAGAAGGAGCCCACAGATAGGGAGGGAGAAGAAAACCTAGAAAAAAAGTACCAATGATTTGACTATTAAAAGGAACAATGAACTAAAAGAAGGTATAATGAAGGGACAAAGTGAGAAAAACTCAAGAGATGAAAATCTCTGTTATCAAAGAAATAGACATACTGAAAAAGGAAGCAACAGAGCTGAAATCTTCCATCAACCACATCAGAGGAATGATGGAAAAATTTAATAATAGTCTAACTTCTATGGAAAACATAACCTCAGCTCTTGAAGAAAAACATCCAACAATGAGGATAGGCTAAGTAAGCTTGAGCACGCAGATGACAAAAAACAAAAAACCTCACGTAGCATGAGCAGAATTTTCAAAATGTCTGGAATGAAATCAGAAAAAACAATATGAGAGTAATAGGGTAACAGAGATACAAGAAACAATTGAAATGCAAACAAATCACATAAAGGAAGTTCTCAACTAAAGAGTTAAAGAAAAATTTTCCCATATTAAAATAGAATCAGATATGCTCATCCAGAATGCATATAGGACACTCTTTAGGCCTAATCAAAGGAGAAGTTCACCAAGACACATATTCAAAATGTATGACAGGGAAATCAATGGAAGAATATTAAAAGCTGCAAGAAAGAAACAGCAAATCACATTCAGAGGCAAACCATAAGGATCACCCCTGACTTTACTGCACAGAGTCTAGAAGCAAGAAGATCCTGGAAAGAGATCTTTCAATGTCTGAATGACCACAACATGCAGCTGAGAATACTATACCCAGCAAAACTCAGCTCCAAATTCAATGGGTAAATAAGAACATTTCACAATAGGATCAAACTTTCAGCATTCAAGAACTGAAAACCAGCAATAAAGGAATCCTCAAAGATAAATTCAAGATAGAAGAATAAGCAAAGACTGCTCAAACCCTACAAACAGAGGAAATTCAATAAAAGTACACACTATCAAAACACCACCAAGGAAGCACAAAACTCACTATAAAACATGTTAACTACAAACCACAACCACATAACTATTCTAACACTGAATGCAAATAGTCTCAATGCACCAATCAAAAGACACAGGTGAGCGAATTGGATCACAAAAACAAAGCCCAACAACATGCTGCGTACAGGAAACTCACCTCACAGTCAATGACACCCACAGATTGAGAGTGAAGGAATGGGAAAAAATCTACCAGGCATACAGCCCAAGAAAGCAAGCTAGAGTTACAAAACTTATATTCAACAAAGTAGATTTAAAACATAAATTAATCAGAAGAGATGAACAAGGGCTCCATCTACATCCTGGTAAAGGGAGCAATACAACAGGAAGATATAACCATAGTAAATATATACTCTCCAAACACCAATGCCCCCAACTATGTGGAAAAATTAATCCATGACATAAAACCACTTGTGGAGCTCCACATGATAATACTGGGAGAATTAGCTATCCCTCTATCACCAATAGACAGATCATCAAAGCAAAAAATCAACAAAGAGATCTCTAATCTAAACATCACCATAAGTCAAATAGACTTAACAGACATCTATAGAATATTCCACCCCCAAATTGGCAGAGTATCCCTTCTTCTCAGCAGAGCACGGATCCTTCTCCAAAACAGATCATATTCTAGTTCACAAAGGAAATCCCAGCAAATATTAAAAAGTAGATATTATTCCATGTATCCTATCAGACCATGATGCCATGACCCTAATAATTAATAGCAAAAATCATGGCACAACACACACATATATATGGAGATTGAATAACACCCTATTAAATGAAGAATGCATCCAAGATTTAGCAAGGATACAAGATCAACACCCATAAATCAATAGCTTTCTTATACACTAACAATGATATAGCAGAAGAAGAAATCAGGAAATCAGTCCCATTCACCATATTCTTAGAAAGAATAAAATACTTGGGAATTAATCTAACAAGGGAAGTAAAAGAACTCTACAGTGAAAATTATCAAACACTGAAGACAGGAATTGAAGAAAACCTGAGAAGAGGAAAGATGTTCCATGCTCTTGGTTAGGCCGAACTAATATAATTAAAATGGCCATTCAGCAAAAAGCACTATGCAAATTCAATGTAATCCCCATCAAGATATCAATGTCACTCTTTTTTTTTTTTTTTTTTGAGAGAGAGAGAGGGACAAAGAGAGAGAGAAAGAGAGAACCAACTCTAATCTAGTTTTCCACATAGCCCCCATTGCTCCAACACTTTGCTGTGCAAGTGGTGCTGGGGCTTGAACTCAGACACTCATGCCTGCCAGGCTAGCACAGCAACCACTGAGCGACCGTTCCAACCCCCAATGTCATTCTTTGCAGATATAGAAAAAGCAGTTCTCAAATTCCTTTGGAACAACAAGAAACCCAGAACAGCCAAAACATTACTAAGCAAGAAAGAAAATTAGTGGTTTCACAATACCAGATCTACAATTATACTATAGAGCTATAGTTTTAAAAACAGCATGGTACTGGTGTCAAAATAGGAATGAAGACCAGTGGAATAGAATAGAAGAGTCTGATACAAACCCACAAATCTTTAAACATTTGATCTTTGACAAAGGGGGTCAAAATATAACATGGAGGAGAGACAGCCTATTCAACAAATGATGTTGGACAAACTGGACAGCCATTTGCAGGAAGTTGAAATTAGATCCTTACCTCTCACCTTGCACAAAAATCAAATAAAAATGGATCAAGGAACTAGGAATTAAATGAGCTAGCACACAGTTGCTAGAAGAAAAATTAGGACCAACACGCTAACATGTGGGAGTTCACGATGACTTCCTCAACAAGACTCCCAAAGCAGAAGAATTAAAGTCTTAAAGTCAAAAATTAATGAGTGGATGCCATTAAATTAAAAAGCTTTTGCTCAGCCAAGGAATTGGTCAAAACTGTCAAGAAGTAACCTACAGAATGGAAGATAATCATGGCCTGTGATTCCTCCAACAGAGGACTAATAACTCAATAATAATAACTCACGAATAATAATAATAACTCACAAATAACTAAAAAATTCAATAACAAAAACCCAAACAATCCAATCAATAAATGGGCCACAGAGCTAAACAGAAACTTCTCAATAGAGGAAATAGTAAGCCAAAGAATACATGAGAAAGTGTTCTAAATCACTGGCAATCAGAGAAATACAAAACAAAACTGCATTAAGATTTCCCCTCACTTCAGTCAGACTGGCAAAGATGAAGAAGAATACAAACAGTAACAAATGCTGGAGAGGTTGTGGGGAGATAGGAACACTAGCACACTGTTGGTGGAACTGGAGACTGGTCCAGCCACTCTGGAAAGCATTGTGGAGACTCCTCAAAAACTTAGTGTTGGATCCATCATATGACCCAGGTATCCCTCTTCTGGGTATTTTCCCAGAGGAATTAGAATAAGCACACTATAATGACATAGCAAAATCAATGTTCATAGCAGCTCAATTTACAATAGCTAAATTATGGAATCAATCCAGATGCCCCTCACTGTATGAATGGATACAAATATGTATATATATACATACATATATATAATGCATATATATTCATATGTACATACACACACACATACACACATACATACAATGGAGTTCTACTTAGCTGTTAAAAATAATAACATTGCAGCCTTTGAAGGTAAATGGATGGCAATGGAATAAATAATGCTGAGCAAAGTTAGCCAAACCCAGATAGCCAAGGGCTGAATATATTTTCCCTCTTTTGTGGAGGCTAGAGAAAAACCCAGGCTTGGATGAAAGGTAGTCAAACTCATGTATTAGACTCACCAAAGGCATAGTGACACATAATCTAGGGGAATCATAGACACAAAGGTAGAGGAGAGGGGAAGGGAGAGATGGGGTGGGGCAGCAGAGGGAGGATAAGGAGGGATCTGGGGAGACAATCAACAATGTGGCCTGCTCTTTACCAATCCCTGAGAAGTCAAATAATACTTATACATTCATTTAATTCTGGAAAATTTACAATCATATATATACATATACATATATAGAGAGAGTATATCTCTTATGGGGCATAATGTAGAAGAATCAAGAGACTGAGGTGTGGGTGATGTGGGGTTAACTATGGTTTAGGATCAAATGCATATCATATTGTTACTTCATACACATTTATGATTGTACAACAACTCAACTCCTTAATAAAAATTAAAAATAAATAAATAAAGATCACCAACCTCTTCATTTTACAGATACAGAAACTGAGCCCCAGAGAAGTGAATAGATTTTAAGTGAGGAAGTAAGCTGGTGCCAGATTCCTGCATCCCTAATTCCCAGACCTGCGCAGCCTCTGGATGGGTCCAGGAAAGGTTCTGCCTGCTCCTCAGAGTAGCTGGGGAGAGCCGGGCAGAGCTGGCTGGATTCAGGCTCTTCCACGCAGTCCTGGGACCATTCCCGGCAGGATGACAGAGCCCAGGTGTCACTGCTGTAGCACGTTCCCCAGTCCATGCCACACTGACCTTCCTCCTTCCTGGCCAGCTGCTCCACCTCTCAAACTGCTGGTTCCAGGATCGCTTTAGGGGTGCACACCCTAAGACACACCTATCCACTGACCCCAGAAGAGGTAGATGCCCCTCCTCCGGCTCCCTGGTGTCATTTCTGTCCTTCATGCCAGACTGGGAGCCCATCAGGGTAGAAGCAAGCTCCTCACTACTGCCCTACCCCCTTAGTGGGTCCCCAGCACATTAAGAAAATACCTGTGGAGTCAGTGAGAAGGTGGGTGAATGACAAGGGTCTCCAGGGTGCCCACACTGGGTGATGGACCTGCAAACATACCTGTCCCATGCATAGGGTCCTCTCCATCCTGCCTTCCCCTTCCAGCAGGAAGTTTATCCCTGACCCCCAACCTGGCTGGAAGACGGTCACTCTGCCATCTGTCCCCATCAACCCCCCGTAATGTGGTCTGCTTGGTGCCCCCAAGACACCTCCTGCCAGGAAAAGTCCCCAGACAGGGAGGCAGCTTCTCAGCAGGTGACTTCAATTCTGGCTAAATAAAGGTAACAGGGTGGAGTAAAATGTGTTATAATGTGACATAATTCAATGCCACCTTCCAGCAGATGTCCTTTGGAGGGTTGGATTTGTCCCAGCGGGGCTCCAGAGCTGGCTGGTAAGCCCTCCTGCTTCTGATGTGAGCAGGCTGTATGGACATTTATGATGGACTAACTCCTCCTGCCTCTGCCCGCTAGAATTCCTCGGAACAGTGGACACAGATGGGAACACAGATTTTAACCAATGACTTCAGTACTAAGTTTCAATGCCTGCTTTGCATGTATGTTAATTATGCTCATG
The DNA here is from genome assembly GCA_004027875.1 of Aplodontia rufa. NCBI lineage: Eukaryota > Metazoa > Chordata > Mammalia > Rodentia > Aplodontiidae > Aplodontia > Aplodontia rufa. The sequence goes on along the minus strand of PVKS010002710.1, from coordinate 97,962 downwards.
CCCCAAATTAATATAACCCCTGGCCCAACCTCTATTAGACGGTGTCCTGCTTCCAGGTGCCCCTCCGCCTTGTGGACCCTCTGCTCCTCTTCCTAAATAAATCCTACTCCTTTTACTCTTCCTTCCATGGTTGTCTGTGGATTTTATTCTTCAAATTCGTGACACAAGAACCCAGAAGATTGGCGCCGAATTCCCGGGATGAATTTCCACCACACCAAGAGCTGCAACACCCAGCTTTTAGCTGGAGGGCTGCTAACACTATTTCAGCCTCAGACACCTGCAGCCAGCCCAAATTCCCAGTTTTAACTGGGAATGGCTGCAAACACCAGAAGCCAGCTATTTTGGCTGCTGGAATCTGTAGTTGCCCCAGACTCCATTTGCCAGTGGGAGCAGATAATCCAGCCTCATCTCAAAAATCCAGCATCACCAGTGGACAAAGTAAACAGTCACCTTGGTCTTTGCTGGGAATGGCTGGACACATGGCCCAAAGGGAGCACCAGCCAAGGGCAAGTGCCACAGTCCAGGGGCAGGATCTCATGGCCCCTCCCTCCTCTGCAGGTGGCCCAGAGACAAGTGAGGATGGAAAGGTAAAATGTCCCCATTGGGAGTTGGGAACCAGGCTCTTCAACCAGTCCTTCATCTCATGCTGCAGTGACCTCAAGCAAGTCACTTCCTCTCCTTGGACCCCAGTTTCCTCATCTGTTCAGTGGAATGTTGGTGAGACCTGTCAGCCAGTATCCCAGGGGTTCCCAGGAGTCACCAGGGTGTTGTTGGTGGATGGAGAAGTGCTTCCACGCTGACGAGAGCCGCTCAGAGGTACCCAGCCATTTGTCACAAATGTGTGGTTAGAAGCTGAGCTGGGCACACAGTAGGGCCACCCCATCCCGAGGCTCTCTACACCCTCCTGCCTCCTGGCCTTCCCCACCTCACAGGGCTCTCGGGGTGGGTGTGGTTAGAGCGAAAGCACTGTGGTCCCTCACCTTGACCTCATCCTTGTCCCTGTGCAAAGACCAAATAGCCCAGAAGAGGCCAAGGGAGGAGTGAGGCTGAGAGTGTGGAGCAAGTGGGGACCCATATTTCTAAAGGGACTTGATGAGGGTGATGGTCAAACAGACCAGAGGTCAGGGAAAGGGTGGGAGGGGTGGGGAGGTAGTGGGGGCTTGGCAAGGGGACAGCTCATGTCACAAATGACCTGAGTAGCCCTAACAACAGCCAGTGCCATCCTCTATTCCTCCAGCCTCGGGTAAAAGCCATTCCTGAGGGACTAATTCCTGGATCCCTGAACTGCTTCCCCCGACCCCTGCATGTGTGTGGTGCTGAGGATGGAACCCAGGACATACCCCAGGCAAGCGCTCTACCACCAAGTCACATCCCCTGCTCTCTCGTTCCCTTTCAACTGTCCATGAGCAGTGTCCCACACACAGTTTGTTTTCCTAAATGGCCCCCAAAAGGTGCAGCACTGAGCCTCAGGACCGTTCTCAGTGGACAAACCTACAAAGCTGGGATTTGGGATGGGCTGAATGGCTCAGCTGAACATAGCCGTGACCTCATCATCATGGGAAAGGAGACACTGGAGGCTCACTGTGCACAGGGGCATCCTAACTACAAGGCCCACTGTGACTGCCTGCATGAATTATTAATTGAAGGCGAGACCAGTAGACCAAGGGGCCACGCCACTGGAATTCATGTCTCCAACAAAGAACCCGGGGCGTGATGATGGCTTCCAACTGAGTTTCAGAAGAAAAATGACAAGCTCCAGCCTTTAAACTCTTCAAACTCTCAGATCAAAGGAACCTCGGAGAACCAGAGATTCATGAAGGCCTTAAAGAAATGTCCTCCCTTTGGAAGCAGAGAAGATGTAACTGGAAATCAGACCCCAAATTTAATCCACAGCACATTGAGACCCAATCCTGTGGGTGGCAGAATTACAAGGTATGTCGCGCTCCCAAACCCCATGTGTGAAATCAATAAGGCATTGACTGAAAAAAGGAGGATCCCGCCAATAGATGAGAGCTTGGTGAATCTGAGGACCTCAAACCCAGACCCCTCCAAGGACCCCAAAGCCCTAAATCCCTTTGTCATCCAGCAGCCTGAGCCCATGTTGGAGGAAACGAACTTGCCCTCACTTGAAGATCTTCTCCTAACAGACGCGGAGGAGACGCTTCCTATCACACTTCGATTTTCTCCCTAACTGGCATGCGTGTCCTGTGCAGAAGGCAGAATGATCTTGGAGAGGGACATGAGTTATTACCAACTTGCTCAGGGGGTGGTTCCAAATGCATCTGCTGTTCCAAGCTGGGACCTTTCCCGGAGGAAAAAAATCAGCACAGCTCCTGAAACTGCCGGCAACTACTGTTCTGGAGTTCATTTTAACCCCCAGCAGGAAGCAGGACACCTGCCTTGCCTCGGACTGTGTCAACAATCCAGACTGAAGGGACTTGAGCTGTTAGCATCACCAGCAGCACCACGCTGACCCACCAGACTGGTGACATCAGTGCAGACAGGACCTGCCCAGCATGGATGGACTGCACCTGAGGTGCTCCAAGAAGGTCGGGCTGGGGAGACCTCATTAAAGTGTAGGGGTCCAAAACCTAGCTGCAGTTTCTGGGGCTTGATATTCTGGGGGTTCACTTGAATAGTGTCACCTTCCAATAAGAGGCACAGCAAGTATTTGGTGAGCTCTGGATTTTGGAAGCAGCACAACCCCCACCACCACCTTAGTGTATGATGCTCCAAACATTTTTTACTGATTAATCTGTACAGCTCCTGATTTTGAGTATGACCCAAGGCAAGAAAGGCCCTGCAGAAAGTCTAGGCTGCTTTGCTGGCCACTCTGCCACAGAGGCCCCCGATCAAGAATTTAATGATCCTCATAGTGACAGATGGCGTTGCTAAGGACAAGTCCCAGTAGCCCAGACCCACAGGGTATTGAAGTAAATCTTTGCACATTTCTGAAGATAATTGTTCTCCATGGGCTCAAGTGACCATGAGACATTTGCTGTCCATCATGAGCAGGGTGTTATGTGATCCACTGAGCCATAAGCTCGGTCATGCACAACGGTGATCTGTCATCAAACGGAAATGGCAAATGCACATTCGCACTTCGTCTGGCAAACCTTCAAGGTGCAAGCATGCGGCAGGTGCAGGTGGCTCCTCCTTCCTAGACCCCAGACCCCTTCCTTGCTGTTGTCCTCTCAACTCCTGTGAGATGCTGTGACCAGTCAAATGAGGGAGAGAAACCAAGTCCCCAGTTATGATCGGTTCCCCCCTATGCCATGTTCTGGCCCCACCTGGAAAAGGGCTCCTGCAGCCTTTCTGTCCTCCTCAAGAATGTCATTGAAAGGGGCTGGAGTTGTGGCTCAGAGGTTACCGCGCTTGCCTGGCATGTGCAAGTACGTGAGTTCAAAACCCAGCACCACGAACACAACGAAGTGTCTGAGAAATGAAAGTCACATGAAAACCTAAATAAAATTACTTCTTTCTCTCTCTCTCTCTCTCTCACTGTCCCCTTTCCTAAAAAAAAAAAAATGTCATTGAAAAACTGTGAGGGGAAAATCCTCTGGGTGGGCAGAACTGGAAGCAGCACATCTGTGTGTCCACGCTGTCCCGGTGGACAATGGCCAGAGGTAAAGGTGTACGCTGATTTCCAGGAATCACCTAGCAGTTTGTTTGGATGACCAGGAACATGGAAAGATCAGGACTGAAGCATTCAAGCGCAGCTCGGCCCTGCCCAAGGGTCCCTGTTCCCCCCAGGTCCCGCCCTCCTGGAGCTGATCATTTTGATGACCACTGACCCAGTCCCCACCCTCCAGGAGCTCCATGTGAGGAACATCAGAGAGCAGCTGTGCTTTGATGTTCATGCACATGGTGTCCTGTCCCTGAGAAGGCTCTAGCATGGTGCAGGTGAGACACTGACACTCTAGGAGACCAAGTGGCCTGCCCCAGGTGCAGGCGGGACTTGCACTCATTCCTTCCTAACTCCAGATCCCAGAGGATGAAGTCAAGCTGCATGTTCCCCAGGGCTGTAGAACTGACCTTTGCACGGATGCTGGTAAAACTGACCCCCCTGCCACCTCTCAATTCATGTGGAGTTGGCTGCAGGGAACCCAGCATTTACTGAGTGCTGACTGTGACCTTGGGTCTTCCCTATGCACTCTCTCATTCAGCCTCACACCATTATCTTCCCTTTACAGAGGAAAAGACAGAGGTTCAGAGAGCACCTGGGATTAGATAGCAACTAAGGGACAGCAGCAGAGAAAATTGCAGGAGAGGACTTTCCTCCTCCCTGCGCCACCCTCTGGATGGCAATGCCACCAAGTTGCTGACATTCCTCCAACCTAGATTAGAATCTCCGTCCTTTCCACGGTCTTCTGCATCAGCTCCCGAGCCTGCCACCCGCACCCCACACGCTGCTGCACTCCCTGGTGTCTGTCCAGAGGCCACCCATGAAAGCCCTCCCTCAGAAAGCCTAGAACACGTCCCTCCCTCCACGCAGCTGCTTTCTTACTCTTCACAGCCCTTGTCAATAAGTCGTGATCAATAAGTAACAATGAGCCCTGCTTCTTCCCTGTCACAGGGTGGGTTCCTCCAGGAGCAGCAGACTTGAGGGACAGCTATTTGGAGGCACAGGAAGCTTAGGGGGAGTGAGGAGTGAGGGGGAAGAGCAAGAGGGGTGCTCAACCAGCCAGCTGCCATGGCAGATACCTGGGGCAACCCCACAGAGGACCCTGGAAACAACAACTCCAGCCTAAGGACCACCCCCCTGCAGGGAGGCTGGGGCTTCCAGGCACCCAGTCACCTGAAGCTTGGTCCTCAGCTCCCTGGCACTCTGCCCTGCCAGCTACTCAGGCACAGTGGCCATCTGAGGCTCTAGAAAGAGCCCTTCCTGGACCCCAGGAGCCAGCTGTCCTGGGCCAGCATTCTCATCCTTGGGCACAATCAGCAGCACAGGACAGAGCCAGGGAGTGCCTGGGAGATGGAGAGGTAGGAGCCTGGAGCAGGAGGCTCAGGAGACAGCCCCAAGAGGTCCTGAGGTTGCTGTCTGGACTGAAGCTGCAGACAGCTCCAAGCCCTCCCCTCCTCTCACCACAAGGGCATGTGGCCTTGTTCCATCATGGCGGGGGGCTCCGGTAGAAGGCCCCTAGACACCTCCCCCCTTGTCTCCTGCAACTCATCATGGACATTTTCAGAGCTCTCCTGGGACAGCATCTTGTGACCCCTAGAACGGTTCCTCCAGGGCAGGTCCAAGTCTTCAGGACTCATTTCTCTTCCATCCACACTAGAATCATGGACTGCAGGGTGTGTGTGGCAGAGCAAGATGGATCAGGAAGTCACGGCCACAGCACCCACGGGCTTATGGGAATCGTCATCCCCCACGCAGATGCAGGGCCAGGTCCACCCAACACCAGCACCTGCAGGGGCGTGCAGAACCCAACACAGCCCCTCCTGGCTTTGAGTTCAGGGGACACAAGCACCCCAAGGGGAGGTGACCTCCCAAGACCACACGCTGGGGGGCACCAGTGGGCGAGAACCAGAGCTGCAGACGCCTGTCCTGAGCAGCTTCCTCTGCACAGCTCTGCCTGTGAGCCCTCCGCCCTCGGGCCACCAGGGACACAGCCAGGAGCAGCGCCACCACATAGTGTCTCCCTGGTGGGGTGTCTGCAACTATGAAACCTGGAGGGGAGAGAGAAACCACGGCCCCCCGAGAACCCAGGGCTTGAGAGGGGAGGAGGATCCGCCCCCCAGCTTGGCGGCAGCGCAGACCAACGCCAGGTGATTGAATGCTCCGTTTCCTTTTATGCACTTCAATAAATGTCGTCTATGAAGCCAACAGGCATTTCCTGTGCGTAACACACCATAACTAGTCTTGCAGATCCAAATTACCCCTACGAGTCTAAATTAAATCCCCGGATGTAAATGTGTTCTGGACACGTGGTTAATGAAGTGTTAGCAATAACCACGACTAACCTACTCATCCAAGCAGCTTCTCGCTTTCAAAGGGTGGGTTTCTCTGCCTTGCTTGGGAGGGAAGGAGGGAGCCCAGGGACCCGTCAGTTTGCCAGCTGCCAGCACCTCCACTTTCATGGTGCCCTTCCGAGCTGCTGGGCTTCTCCGTCTGGCCTCTGGGTCACCTTCCTTCCAGTGCCTGAGGAAAAAGTGGCCTCAGTTTCCCCTTCTGTATAACAAGGAAAGGACTGGATCATTACAGAGGCCTTTTTAGTTGCCATAGGGAGGGAGTTGTGAGGCATGGGGAGGTGGGTCCATGACTTGAAAGCAACGTGACTTTGAACAAGTGACATGGCCTCTTCATGCCACACACTAGGGACTGACAGCACCCATCACAGGGCGCTGGGGAGCCTGAGCAACAGTCACATGTGACAGGCTGACTCCAGAGTCTATAGATGTCATCTGTTTTTATGCTCCCAGAATGGCCTGTCCTCACCTGCTCTAAGGTGTCCTCAGATACCACTCGGAGGACTCAGGGCGGGCAGGGAGTATGAGAACAGCATGTGCAGTGTTGGGTGGAGACTGGCGGTCAGAGCTGGGGACAAGTTGAAAAGGGATTGAGGGGTGACGTTCCACTGGGTGCTTCCCCAGGGGACAGAAGGTCCAGGACTGACCATGCCCCAGGGTCTGTCCCTCTAAGATCAGCCCTGTTAGAGGCCAGGAGGCCACCCGGTCAGTGAGCGGCATTGTGGAATTCAGCCTCTAAGAGACCTTGAATCTCCACATGTCACTGAGCACCCTGTCACATCCATCACCCCACCCGCCTCCCAACCACATCCAGATTCACCAGCTTGTGACCAAGCCTGCAGGCTGCCCTCACCTAGGTGCCAGGGATATCCTGGCTGAGCAACACCTGTGCCTCCTCAGTGGCCCAGGCCCCTCCCAGGCCACCATGAACCCCACCTCCCCTGCCCGCTCTGCACCCCACCTCCCCAGCCGACCCCCCCATACCATCCACGCAGCACACGTGTCACTGGGCTCAGAGAACCTCCCTGGGTCCCCTGTTTGGCTGCTCTGTGACTGAGCTAAATCATCTGCTCTCTTGTTAGCATTTATTACTTATTGATTTTCTTTGATATATTGGCTGTGTGCATTTTCATCTGGTGGTGGTAGTGATTCAGATGGTGATGTGGTGGTGGTGGTGATAGTGTGGTAGTGGTGACTCAGATGGTGGTGGTGGTGATGGTGATGGTGATGGTGGTGAATCAGGTGTTGATGATGGTGATGGTGATGATGATGGTGATGGTGATGGTGGTGATGGTGGTGACTCAGATGGTGGTGGTGATGATGGTGATGGTGATGGTGGTGAATCAGGTGTTGATGATGGTGATGGTGGTGGTGGTGAGGATTGTAATGGAAGTAACAAGCACTGGTTGAACTGAACTGATCTCACAAGAAGAGTGCTGCTTAGGGCTGTGTCCTGTTCCCACCAGGACAGCAGAAGGACCACCTATCTAGGGGTGCCCCCACGCAGCCTTCCATATCCCTGCTGCTGTCCTCCACCACCCGCTCGGCAGGACTGTATCCGGGAAGCCTCTGGCTTTTCTAGATTCCCTCGGGCCGGAAGAGGAAGTGGGACTAGAGCTGGCTTATTCTATCTCAGGGTATCGTCCAGGGATAGCTGGGGATGGAGTCTGAGGAGGCACAGGTAGCTGGGGAGCAGTGGATGTGGGCAGGGCCACACAGGTAAGGCTCAGCCTTCCTGGCCTGTTCCTGGAGTCCGAGCACAGCAACACCACCCAGAGGTTGGTTTTCAATTTGTTTAATCTGATTAGCCTGCAGATAACTCACCTCTCCCCAGTGACCTGAGCTCACTCCCCTGGGAGCGTTTCCGCCCCAACACTGCTGAAATAGGAAATGGTTTCCGTTCTCAAGGCCAGAGCGGAGGCACACACCAGAAATGGAAACCATCATTTCCAGTCCTATTAGTATGAGCTAATTTTAAAAAATGAAGTAAAATAAAATAGGCCAGGGGATACAGCTCAGTGGTAGAGGATTTGCCTACCCTACATAAGGCCCTAGATTCAATCCCTAGTACCGTAAGGAATGATAATAATAATGGTAGCAGCAAAATAAAATGAAATAAAAAACACGCACGTCCTGAGTTAGGTCTGCTCCCTAAAGGAAGGGGCATCTCTGTTGTTGACTCTTTTTGTTTCCATGGTCCCCTTTATTCACCAAGGTCATTCGCTAAGCACCTGCATATTCCAGGCGCATGTCGAGTGCAGCTATGAGAAATAAACAGACACCACCCAGGGCTCAGATGCAGGAGAAGCATGTGGCCAGGGTCAGCCAGCTGCACACCGCTGTGACCAGAATACCTGGCAAGAGCAACCTGGAGAAGGAAAAGGTTGTTTGGGGCTTGTGGTTGCAAAGGTTCAGTCCATGATCGGCCGACTCCATTGCTCTGGGCCTGAGCGAGGCAGAACATCATGGTGGAAGGGTGTGGAGGAGAAGAGCTATGCAGCTCATGTCAGCTGGGAAGCAGAGAGAGGAGCCAGGGACAAGAAGGAATCCCCAAATCCTTGCTCCATTAGCCTCCCTCCTCCAAGCACACCCTACCTCCCTAAGCTACTACCCAGTAGTCCCTTAAATTTTTTTAATTCATCAAGTGGATCGATCACTAATGAGGTTACAGCTCTCACCATCACCTAAAAGACCCATGTCTGAAACTTGCTGCCTTGAAGAGCTTCCCTTCAAAACATGGGCTTTGGGGGGAACTCTTCTAGACCTGAACTATCGCATGACCCTTCAGGAAATGAACCGCAGCTCAGGATGTGGCCAAGCATGCCGTGTACAACAAGCTATGTGGGAGGATAATGAGAGGAACTAACTCACATGGGGGAATCTTGCAAGCAGGGGTTTGAGATCTAAAGATGGTGATCACCTGAAGAGTGAGGGGCAGAGGTGACCTAGGCAGCACGAGCAGTACCCACAAAGGCCCTGGAGAGGAAAGAGTGGCGGGTTGATTTCTATTCCTGTAGCTTCATATTCAGTAAACTCTTTCTATAACATCTTTACTGCTGTTAATCTCATCCAGTAAATTTTATATCTCAAACATTGCAGTTTTCATCTCTAGAATTCGATTTATGACTTTTATGCATTCCCTCTCGCTTTTTGACCATCTGGAACACAGCTTCATAACCACTCTAATTTTCTTCTTCTTCTAATATTGGTGTCAGGTCTGTGTTGATTTTAGTTGAGCAATTACTCTTCTTATTTGAGGTTGTTGTTTTTTCCTGGCCTCTTTGTAAGGCTGGTAATCTTTGTTGAGTTATCAGATCTTGTGGCTTGGCCCCAGTAGGTATTAGGGATTTTTGTATTCCTATGACCATCCTTGAGCTTTGTTTTCAGATACAATTAAATGACTTGGAAGCAAATTGATCCTCTTGGGTCTTACTTTTACCTTGTTGCGCTGGGTTGAATAGTCTCCCTCAAAAATTTCTGTCTACCTGAAACCTGAGAATGTGACCTTATTGGAAACCAGTGTTATTATTAGTTGAGATAATATCACACTGAACAGGAGACCCCAAATCCAGTGACCGGCATCTTGATGAGACGGCCCTAGACACACAGAAGACTGTCTCATGAAAACAGAAGCCCAGGAACGTCATGGATTGCTGACAATCACCAAGAGCTGCTGGAATGAATTCTGCCTCTGAGCCTCCGGAAGGGACTCATTGCTGATACCTGAATTCCAGCCTCTGGCCTCCTGACCTGGGAGGGGTAAATTTCTATGGTTTGAACCGACTTAGTTTATGGGAATTTGTCGTGGTGCCTAGGAAACTGATGCACCCGTTAGGCCAGTTCAACATCTACAAGTAACTCCTGCCCCCACGACCGACCGTGGCAGCTACCGAGCCCTCTACCCAGGACCCGTGAGTTCTTTTTTTTTTTTTTTTTTCCCAAAGAGACAGGGACAGTGAGAGAGAGAGAGAGGGAGAGAAACATTTTTTTATTTTAGTTTTTCATGGGGCTTTCATTGCTCCAAGACTTCGTTGTGTAAGTGGTGCTGGAGTTTGAACTCGCAAACTCGCGCATGCTGGGCAAGCGCCGCAACCACCGAGCTATCGCTCCAGCCCCAGGACCCATGAGTTCTGGCAGAGTGGGAAATGAGCACCAGGGACCAGAGGGATCATTCCAAAAGTCTGAGCCGCGAGTGCAGCAGGACTTTTATTTTTATACATAAGCAAGTTTGGGGTACATCAAGGCAAGGTGCTATTCTACTGGAGGGTGGGCTTCACATTCCTCGTGTGGACGCAGGCTTGTTTCTTAGCTGATGCACCTTAGGGGCTCTTACTGCACTAAGCCTAAAGGGGGACGTTTGTGTCCCAGCTTCTGTCTCCTGATTCTACTACTGCTGTTATCTTGGTCCAGGGGCTTGCCAGCCGCTGCAAGCGTCCATGGCTAAATATTAGTAGGCAGAGCTGCCGTGTGTCAGCATGCAGAAGAACCAGAGCCTGGCAGCACTGAAGCTGCCCAGACTTCACACCGCCACACTGAGTTTCATCCAGCAGGGGGGCATGAGTACTGTTCCTGGGCACCAAGCTCCCCAGCAGGCTCCAGTGTTTCTCTTTTGGCACTTTGTTCTCACAATGCCACGCTCAGTACTCAGATCCTTTAAGGGGATCCCCTGCACATCCCTGGGGTTCCTTCTCCCTGTGCAGTTCTCTCCTTTGGGCCCCTGCCCCCTGTCTGGGCTCCGCTCCTCAATCCCAGGCCCTGCCTGCTGCCCCACCCCCACAACCTGAAGGCTTCCCTGAGGCATCAAGCTGCGGAGCTCTTAGGACGCTGCTCTTTATCCCTGCTTCTCTGGGATCAATACCCTTCATCTCCTGCCAGCCAGGGTCTCCAGAGGCTTTGTTTCTTCTTCCTTCCTTCCGCGCTCCCTCCCTTCCCTGGTGGCTCAGGTGGGAGGACAGATTTGTTCCCTTTTAGCCCAGCTCGGCCAGAAGCATGAGTTCCCAAACCACCAAGCCTAAAGCTTAGACTCGGAAAGAATCTTATAATCTTGGGATAATTGAATCGTAAAATTCCCCAAGTCCTGGGTTTTCAGTTATACAGCACTTTGGATTCTTAGCTTGCTCAAGGGAATGAGTGCTTGCTGACGATGACAATCCCTACTATTATTAAGTACAGATTGTGCCAGGCACTGTGCTCAGGGCTTTGCACACAGTGTGTCCTGCTGTCTCCAGGGCAGCCCTGGGAATGGAGGAACTATCACTTTGCCTGGCTTTCCAGATGAAGAAACTGAGGTTCAGGGCCTGGAGCAGTGGCTCAGTGGTTAGGGCGCTTGCCTGGCATGCATGAGGACCGGGGTTCGAATCCCAGCACCAGGTACACAACAAAGTGTAAAGTCACCTGAAAAACTAAATGAAATTGATTCTTTCTGTCTTTCTCTCTCTCTCCCCCCTTCTCTCTCTTTAAAAAAAAAGAAAAGGAAAAGAAAATAGAAAGAAACCAAGGTTCAGTGAGGGTGAGTCAGCTGCTGGGGGTCAGACACCTAGTGGGCAACAGAACCCGGGCTCTGCCAGATCTCTCAGCCTCCAAAGGCCCCACTCAGCCTCTCTGCTGCTTTGTCCCCTGCAAGGCCTCCGCTGAGTGCCCACCCTCCTCTCCCCAGGGCTGCCCGTCCCTCCAACTTTAGACTCATCTCCTTCTCAGGGCATTTCCTCTTTGGTCCCAGTACTGCCTTGTTGAGACTCCACAGAAGAAAAACCTCACCAGGACCACAGTAGGGAAAGAGGGAAGTCACTAGAGGTGGAATAGCGATTGCCCTGGAGTCTCAGGTCAGGAAGGGCCCAGTGCACCCGGTCCTGGTGCTAGGTGGAGGAGCCCATCCTGAGGGAGGGAATCCACCAGAGATGCAGGACCAGGCCACTCGAAGACTAATGAGAACAAAGCCCGGAACGTCAGGCGGCAAGGTGAGGAGTGTTTGGATTCGGAAGCGCAGTTCCCCGCAGACAGAGCGATGGGGCCTAATGAGACTGGACACGTGGGTGCTGCGCCTTCCATTTCCGGGCTCTTTCCCTGGAAACTTGTTCTACAGAACGCGCCCTGTGCCATCCATCCTCCCAGATGGCTTCTTAAGTGAAGCTGTTTGTTAAGTGGGAGAAGAAAGGGGATGGGAGGAGGTGGTGAGCCACAGCGCCCCCATCCCCACCCCAGGGAGGGAGGAAATCAGCGAGGGGAAGGGAGAGCAGGGAGAGACCCTAGGGTCCCCGAAATGCTCAGAGCATGTCCTCCCAGGATGGGACCCTCAGGCACAGAGAATCCCCATGGCCAGGGTCCCTGTGACAGTCACGGATAGTCACGGGCCCCACCATGTGCCCAGCGCTGGATGAGCACTTTGGACGTGTTGGCCCAATACATACCCCACATCCTGTGCAGCTGGTGCTGTGCCCAAGGTCACAGAGAGGAGAAAAGCCCACTCAGGATTCATGTCCAGGGCTGTCAGGCTCCGGATCCCTGGTTGTTAAGGATGTCACAGTTCCTCCCAGACTGTCAGCTGGAAGGGCCTTTGACTTCAGCCTACCATGACACTAGGTTACCCGGGCCTCAGTTTCTCCCTCTGTACCGTGGTGCAGCTCAGGGCTCCCCTGCCTGACCCCACATCAGAATCTCCTGGGGCTGCTCAGCATCACTGAGGCCCCAGACCCCACCTCAGGCCCTAGGAAGTTTTTTTTTCGTTCGACATAGTCTTACATATTGGAGGGAATCGTTGTTCCATATTCACGCATGCACGGATATTGACAAAGTAAGTTAAGGCAAATCCCAGTCCAGGATCTCCCCACTTCTTCCACTGCCCTCTCCCTTGTCTCCCCTGCTTGACCCCCATGTTACAGATAGAAATAAGCATATATGTGTGTATTAATTTTTGAATTTTCTGCTCCTCTCTGCCCACCTGTGTATAGTTGAGCTTCTCATGGGAGTTGAGGGTTCCCAGCTACATTGAAAACCCCTCTAATCCCTCCCTAAAGCTGCATTGATAACCCCTTAATCCCTCCCTCCCCTCCCTGCCCCCTCCCTTCTCCCCCCAGCTTCATAGTTATGGTTCCCCTGCTTGTGTGAAAATTCACCGCTGTTGAGTTTATTTTTGAGCTTAGCTACCTTTCGATCTGTCTTAGGTTTTATTCTCGCTTCCACATATGAGAGAAAACATTCAGCCCTTTAAGTCTCTGAGCTTGGGATATTTCACTCAGCATAATTTTTTCCATCTCCATCCATTTGGCTGCAAATGCCATGATATCATTCTCTCTAATAGCAGAGTAGAACTCCATTGTATGTATGTACCAAAGTTTTTGAATCCACTCGTCCAGCGAGGGGCACATGGGTTGGTTCCATGGCTTAGCTACAGTAAATTGAGCTGCCATAAACATTGATGTAGCTGTGTCTCTGCAGTGTGCCGATTCGAGCTCTTTTGGGAAAATACCCAGAAGTGGGTTAGCTGGGTCATAAGGTGGTTCCAGCCCTAGTTTTCTGAGGAGTCTCCACACTGCTTTCCAGAGTGGCTGTACAAGCTTGCAGTCCCACCCCTAGGAAGCTTCTAAGCCCCACCCTATTACCAGGACTTTCTGACTCCACACTGATTTGCATAGGGAGCCTGCGGACTGAGGGTCTGGAACCCTCATCCACTCTTTGGGGACTTCTCAAGGCCAACGTTTGCTGGAGAGGGAGGAGTAGTCAGGGACATTCATTGCTGTGCCTCTGCGCTAGTCCAGAAGGACAGCCCCTTACAGTTCCATCCCCCCTTCGCCTGTTCCTTCCTCAGCATGGACCACCAGCCACTTCTCCCCCAAGTCAGGCTTTGAAGGCCCTGATGAACCTCGGAGGGCCCTGGTGGCAGATGGCATGTCCACCAACCTGTGCCATCTATCCCTGCCTGGTGACTACAACTGCAGCTCACAAATGAAAAGAAGGAAGTGCAGAATAAGGGGGTGCCCTGGGGCAGGGATGTCAACACAGAAATGTCCAACTGGCTTTCTCTTGTGGCCTTTTCCCAGCCCTGGGATTGTGCATCCTGATGAGCCAAAGAAACACTTAGCGGCAGCAGACACACACACACACACACACACACACTCATGCACATGCACACATATGCAAACACACTCACACACTCACGCATATGCACACATGAGCAACCACACTGGTGCACACTCGCACACTCACCCACATGCACAATCACGTGCACACATGCATGCACTCATGCACACACATGCATCACTCATGCACACACATGCACACGCTCATGCAAGTGCACACACACGCTCATGCATACTCGGCACATGCACACACTCACACACATGATTGTGCATGCACAATCATGTACACTTGTGCCCACGTGCACACACACTCATGACACACATGCACACAGGCTCACACACTCACATATGCACACACATACACACTCATGCAATGCATACACAAATGACCACACACATGCGCACATGCACACACATATACCATGCACGTGCATACGTGCACGTGTGCACACACACCCAACACACTCTTGCACACTCACTCATGCACATGCATGTGTGCACACATGAACACACATGCACACACTCACACACACTTATGCATATGCACACGCACTACTCATTCACACACTCATGCATGTGCATACACACGTGTGTGCATGCACACACACATGTGTGTGCACACTCATGCATATGCATACTCACACGCATGCGCACACACACTCACATGTGCATTGACTCACACACTCACACATGCACACACCCATGCACCTGCATACACACATGCACACACATGCACATGCTCATGCACATACATGCATATACTCATGCACATGCATATGCATGCGCACTCATGCACACACTCACACACTCATGCACAAATACTCACACAGGCACGTGCACACACATGCACGCACCCACTCCTCTGTTCCTTGGTTGCTTTTTCTCCCTGAGGATAAGGTGGGTCTGTCAGCTTCCTTAGAGACCCACGAATGAAGAGGAAAGGCAGAATGGGCTGCGGGGAGACACAGTGCCCCCACTTGTGAGCCAGGGCACCTTATGTCACAGCTTCCTCCCAGGAGAGGCCACCAGCTGCTCCCAGGGCCTCCATAATCCCCCATCCTCACTATCACAGGGCCTGAGCACCTGGGCTCACGGAGAGCCCTGACCTTGCACGTTGCCGAGGAGGCCCAGCAAAGGGAGGACATTTCCCCTAGTGAAGCCATAGTACTCCCATGGGCACTTGAGGAGCCTCCAGCCAGCCTTCTTGTTCCTCGGCAGGTGACCTCTGCTGATGGGTTCCTCTGGTCTCTGTCACGCAGGGGCCTCCGCAGACCAGGGTGGTGTAACTGCCAAGGTTAAAGCACAGGGGCATATTCTGGGAGCTAGGGAGGAGGCAGAAGCCAGAGAGGAAGGTGGCGTCAGTCAAAGCAGTTTCCTCCAACAGCTGTCCTGGTTCTACATCTGGCACTGGCCACAGACAGTGGGTGACGTGGGGAAAACCAAACACAGGGTCCCACGGCCCTGGGACTTCTGATAACACTGCTGTGACATGGGCAATGACAGAGATGATGACCTCCCCATCCCCTGGATCCAGGCACTGTGGTCGTACCACGTGTTTCATCCCCTGGAACCCTCAGGGCAGCCACAGGAAGAAGGTCCCACTCCAGACGAGGAGGCTGAGATGCAGAGGGAGGCACTGCCGGCCGGGTCCCACTCCGGGAGCCTCTTTATTCTAGTGCAACTGGAAACCTCCACATTTTCTGGCAGACACCACAACACTGTTAGATCAAAACTCTGCCCAGGTTCCAAGGGTGGCATGGAAATGGAGACTCACTTTAGAGAAGTCTACAGAGGCAGAAGTCAGAGATGGGAAGTACCAGCCCTGTCACAGCTGCCTGTTGGGGACAAATGGGCCCAGTGTGCACTGCTCAGCACAAGTCACTTAGCCACGCAGCCCTAGCATGTGATGCCTGGCTGGGGCCCGCGGGTCTTCAGCCTCCAGAGGAGAGGGGATAAGGAAGAGGGGTGAGGGTGGAAGGAAACGGGGCCCTCAGGCTGGAGGCCCTAAGACAGGAGTTCCTGAGTGCAGAAGTTCCTGCTGACCCACACTTGTCCCACGAGATCCGGCTCCAGGGTTTTCTTTAGAACTGGTGGAAATGGTGCTATCTTTCTTTCTTACAAAGTTGAAATAGTAGAAGTCATTCTGGATCTCAGACTGAGGTTCAGGCCACCACAGACCTGAGCAGAGGGACCCTGGCCTGATGACATTGCTTAAAATCCTACTCCTTTTGTTATTCAGTTGAGTTCCTGTCCCTTCTGCCTGAAAGAGTCACAACTAGCTTAGGAATATTCTGGCATGACAATATTAGACAAGGATCAGAGAGGACAAGCAACTACCCAAGAGGACCCAGCTGGAAAATGAGAGCTGGGGTCTGGACCCCACTCTACCCATGTGGGAAGGGAAGGAACGGGTGTTTCCATTTGGATCCAGGTGGCTATTCCATGGGAGTCCACATGGGACTCAGTGACCCTGGCCACTTTAACCATGCAACTCCAGTATTTCAAAATAAGAGCCTTTCCATGATCTCCAGGGAAGAGAAAGAGGACTCAGGTCAGGGGTGGGGTGGGAGGGTCAGGGGTGGGGTGGGCGGGTCTCACACTGGCAACTGAGTGCCTAAGAACAAAGTGATGACAGGCACCAAGCTCACCTGTAATCTCAGCGACTCAGGAGGCTGAGGCAGGAGGATTGCAAGTTCAAGGCCAGCCTCAACCTTGAAGCTTATCAAGACCCTGTCTCAAAATAAAAAATAAATAAAAAGGGCTGGGGATGTGGCTCAGTGTTAAAGTACCCTTGGGTTCAAATCCCAGTACTGCCAAAAGCAATAAATAAATAATAAATAAATCAGAGCAAAGTGATCCTCTATTCCTGTGCTCACCCCCATGGGCAAGAAATGAGCATATGACCCCAAAATAACTTCAAAGGAAAGAGGAAGTGTCAGCCTCATGTGCCAGAAGAGAAGACCCACATTCCAGTAGGTTCTAGAAATTTCTGTCACATGAGCCTGTGAGCCTTGATGGGGCCGTGACACCTCCATGTCCACTGTTCTCACTGTGATTCTTATTTCCATCCTTAATCACAGCAAGCACCTATACAGTGGGTGCAGCACCTGGAGCTGTTGAAAACCTTGCTTCCACTGATTAATCGGTTCCCAGCGCAACCGTATGAAGTGGTCATTATCATTCCAATTTTACAGCATAAAATTGAGGCACAGAGAGACAAAGGTGCCCACCTTCACTCAGTTACTACGTCCCAGAGTCTCAGAGTCTGGTCCTTAGCCACCTGGACACACTGAACCAGCATGAAGCGCAGTGAGGAGACACAGAGAAAATGAACGTCCCCACAGAGCTCGAGTAAGCAAAGAAACGGCCAGGCCAGCTTGCCTGCTTAAAAAAGCACCCAGTGGTTCAGGCTTCAACAGACAGGTGTGGAACACCGACCGTGTGTGGCAGGTCCCAGCATGCAGTGGGGGGAAGGGGGCCAGCTGGGGGCTACTGCAACAGGGGCCTGACCAGAGACCCAGAGGAGGCGGCGGAGCGTGCGGTATAGCACAGCACACGAGGGCGGGGCGTGGGACCAGTCCTCTCGCTCCCAGGTTGGGACTGCTCCACCCCAGGCTGCTTCTCGCTTCTCAGGGGGCCTCCTGAAAAGCCCAGGACTTGATTGTATTGTCAAGTGACAGAAATAGGAGCCACAAGCCAGAGCTCTGTGTGCCAATGACACAATGAAATATCACTTGGGGCCAATTACTAAAAATAAAATAAAACAATAAGACTTACTGCGGGTGAATGCGTGGAGAAACGGGCATTCTCGCCCACTGCTGCTAGGAGGTGTCGAGCCGGCTAATCTCTCCGGGACATGATTAGTAAAGATCATGGGGCTGAAACAGATCTGTGCCTTTGACGCAGGGCTTCTGGTGTTAGGAACCTGTCTCGAGGAAGGGCTCAGAGACTGGTGATCCCTAAGAACGAAACGCTGCAGCCCCATTGTCTGAAGGATGCCGGGGCGAAGTTGGACACATCTGTTGTCCAGCTGTCGACTTGACGTTTTGGAGAAATTTCTAATGAGGAAAACAGCTCCTGGTCTAATAGGGAATAGGAAATAAAAGCCAGAATTAAGGTTTGAGCCCAGTCGCATAAAATATCTGCATCATGCTGCTGCCGTTGGCAACAGCAGAAGTAACAGAGGCTGACCCTAAGGGGGCACCAGGGGACTCCCAGGCCCAGGGCCTCAGGGTGGGCTTGGCCACCTAGCTGGAGAGGAGAGACGGGTGTTCACCTCTCTGTCCCCTCCCCCTGTGTCCCACAGATCAGCTGCATCCCTCTCCCGAAGGCCACCATCTGTGCCAGCAACCCCTGGCAGAGTCCTTTAGCAGGGCTCCAACTGCACCTGCTCGGGCTCCTTGGGCTCAGTAAGGATCCCCACTGCTGTCAGTCCCAGGCATAGCACCGCCAGCCCTGTTGCTCCCCAAGTCTACCTAGGGGCCCCCCTGTCCATGGTATCCCTGGTCTGCTCTCTGTCCATGCCCTGCACAGGCCCTGCGAGGGCACCATGCTGCCATGTCCCTTCGTCACCACCCCATGCTAGCTGATATGGTGTAACTTGCCCTCCGTGGGGGCAGCAGCTCCCTTGTGGCTCCAGCTACCCACACTACCCTCAGCTGGGTGCCCTCCTGGAGACCTTCCTGGACTCCTTGATCTCAGAGCCCCCCAAGTCACTGGCTGGAGGATCTGTCACCTGGCTCCACGTGGCCTCTGGGGTTGGCATTGCTGTTGAGGGGAGGCAGCCCTCACTGGCTGTACTGGGGGCTGAAGAGCCCAGTTCAAATCCCTCCCCCACGCTGTGCAGCAGGGTGAGCTTGGGCAAGTCTCCTCACCTCCCTGAGCTTAGAGCTTCTCACCTGTGACGCAGACACGGCCACGAGGACCCCACGTGGACACTGGAGGCTGAATGAGGTGGCAGGTGCCGGGCACCGCACGGTGGCCTCTGCCACACTGTTGAAGTGATGGCCCATCCATCTCCCTCCCCTCCCGTGCTGGGAGCTCCCCACCAGTGCTGTAACCCTAGTCCCTAACTAAGGGGGTGCACAGCGGGGGCAAAAGAGATGTGGGGAGCACAGCAGGAACAAGACCCAGGGGACACAGCCCCTGCCCTCGAGGATCCGGACGCTCAGACAACAGAACCTAGAAACACCCAGATTCTGAGCCTGTCCTGCAGCTCCAGCAGCTCCCGAAACCCTGCCCCTGCTGAAGCTCAGCACCCTGGCTTCGTCCAGGCCCAGGCACCTGCCAGCCCGTGAGCAGAGTCTACTGTCACAGAGGTGGCCCTCGGCCATAGGAGGCAGGAAGCCACTGAGGCATGTGGCCCAGCCTTGCTGACCCTTCCCCCTCCCTGGCTCTCTGCACCCCTTCATGTGCTTCCTGAAGTGGCCACCCAAGTAAACCACCAGCCACCTGGTCTCAGGGACTGTCTGGAGACAGAGGCTAAGTCTCACCCATCCTTAGGTCACTGAGGAAAAGGTCCAGAGAGGCCCAGGAACTCACCTGATTCACACAGCAGGGTGAGCCTCAGGGCCACCGGCCACAGAAGGCTGAAGGCAGCCTGTCCTGACTTCCCTTCCCTGGCTGAGCATTTTTAAATTCATTAGTGTTCCAAAGAAAGGGTGCAGAGGGCAGGTGATGAAATTAACTTCACCCAAGCCTGCTCAGGAAGGAGGCATCCCGGCCCCCACACGTCTCCGCTGGAAACTGGGCTGCAGTGCCGCTTCACAAGGAGGCCTGCAGCCTTGTCCTGCCTTCCTTCAGGGTGTCTGGGGACATTTCACTCCCAGGTGCTTTTGAAGGACTCCATGGACCCCAGGTAACACGGCAGGCAAGCAGCAGAAGTGCGACTTCCTCTGTCTGTATGGAGTAAGCGAGGCTAATGGCCTCCTGGGTGTATAGCAAGGCCTGGGCAGGGGACAGTGTGGAGTCACGGGCCCCTCAGCTTCCTCCTCGCTGTTCCTCCTGTCCCACTGCACATTTAGAAGCCAAAAGAGTGCCTGAGTTTGAAGGAGAGAACTGAACCTTTCCTCTGAGCAGAGCAGCCTGGCACGTGGCAGGGCCCACTGGGAGCTGGCTTCACACCTGCCCCTCAGTCTACACACTGTGCTGGGCCCTGCAGCAGCCTTACTGGGGCATCCTGATCAGGTTTACAGAAGAAGAAACCAAGGGTCAGAGAAGTGCAGTAGCCAGGGGTTGGAGCCCCAGCCTCCAGCTTCTGGGCAGCCTGTCCCTCCCACCCCTCAGCGTGACATCTAGCAGAGAGAGGCCTTTCCTCCAGTCGGTGGGAGCACTTAGCACCCATAGGCTGCGAGCATTTTCAGCAGCGACTCCAGCCTCTTTATGCCCTCCTATGTGACCCACAGCAGCACCCAAGGAAGAGGCAACGCCCCCATGACACAGGGCAGGAGATGGAGTGCAGGGAAGGCAGCCCATGGCTCGGAACCCCAGCCAGCCAGGGAAGGGTGGAACTCAACCCAGGTCCTCCTCCCAGACCCCCTCTTCAGGCCAGCACCTGATCTGTGCTCCCCTCGTCCCTGAGACCACCTGTCCTCCCAGAGGAGTGCCGTGGGGCTGAGCAGCCCAGCCTGCCGTGTGTACCCATCACCGGCTCTCGCCCTGGCTCTGCCGCTTCCCAGCCGCGAGTTCCCTCCTCTTGGGCCTCAGTTGTGTCGGCCGTAAGTGGTCCCAACAGGCTTTCCTGTAACACTGGACGCCTGGAGGGTCAAGGAGGAGGCAGAGTTGTCTTGGCCGAGTTGCTGTCCCCCACGCACGTGCGTGTTGTGTGTGTGTGTGTGTGTGTGTGTGTGTGTGGTGTGTGCGCACAGGGGCTCTATCCCTCTTCCTCTGAATGTGGGCCCCACGAGGGTGGGCACCAGCAGCTCTCTCCTGTGCCCAGAGTCACCCCTGGTTCTCAGCAGGGGGAGTGTTTGAGTGGGTGAGTGACCTGCTCAGTCAGCAGGGACATTTAGCAGTGTCAGACACCTGCTTGCACGCCTGGAAGCTTCTGCTCACTTCTCCTGGTCTCCGTGCCCTCCACTGGCTCCTGCCACCCTCAGGAAGCCTGCTCGTGTTTCTAGAGATGGTAACTAAGAGATGACAGGCCCACTGCTTTCCATGGAGCCTCTCAGAACTTCCACATCCACATAAGTGGATCCCAGGAGGCCAATGGGGGCAATGAGGCCGTGGCTTCCAGTCAGTCCCAGGTACTCCTTCCCAGTGACGAGGCTCCCTGGCCATGTGGGGCCCTGAGCTGAACCCAGTCAGGCTTGTCCTGAGCAACCCTGCACCCCAGCACCTGCCCTAAAGTCCTCCACACCCAGGGAGGGGGCATCCTTACTCCTGATGTTCCCCAAAGTCTGGGGTCCAAGCAGCCCAGGAATGTCGAATAGGGTCTTGCACACCTGGCCCCAGGACCTCTGCCCTCATGCTCCCTCCATCTAGAAGGCTTTTGGGTTTTAATGGTCCCCTTCTTTACTCATACAGGTCTCTGCTCAAAGTTCTCAGTAGAAGCTCTGGGGATGATGGGGTCTGACCTGGAACAGGAGAAGTCAAGGAGGACTTCCCTGAGGAGGTGGCCCTGAGGCATGATCACATGCCCCAAGGCCTCCAGTTAGGACAGGGTGAAGGTGAAGGGGATTAGGTGTGGACTCAAGGTCTGGACCAGATGATGGTGAAGATCCCTGAAATCCTACAATCCTGTAATCCTGACTTAGATGCTAATGAGTGATGACTCTCAGACCTGGGGCCGTGAGACCCTGGGACTGCGGAATGGCGGGTTCTCAGGGGCAGGGGCCTCACAGGCCGAGGAGCCCCACTCCCCATGGGGAAGGGCTCTCTGTGACTGAGGGGATGTAAATTTGTTCTGTGTTTCCAGAGTCACTCACTCACCCACCTGCATGTCCTGTTCCAGAATAAATATTAGGAGACGGATCTTTGGAGATTTTGTGTGTGTACCCAAGCTAATTCCTCCAGCAGCGCACTTTCAACATCCCGCACTCCTCCTGCAGGAGCCCAGCCTGGGAGAGAACATCTCCGGCTAAGGGGACAGAGATGGGCCTCCAGAGCACAGGCTGAGGGCACAGGGCTCGGGAGGGGAGGCGAGCCCCCTCAGTGGCCTGCGTGCACCTGGGAACTTCTCTGCTGAGCATCTATCTGCAGGTCTGTGCAGGAAAGCGCTGAGCCAGCCGGGTCTTCCCAGAGGGGCTGGAGGGGCCAGGGCAGCCCCCACCAGGCCAGACAGGTAGAGGCAGACCTCAGCTCCCACCTCACCAGCTCAGCAAGCCACGGGACCTTGACACAGCCACTTGACCTCCCTGGGACTGGGTTTCTCCAACATGACCTGGGGGCCTCCCGACCTGACTCACCAGGTGGTTCTGAGGTTGGGGAAAATCGCAGGCACCAGCACAAGATGAGCCCAGACCCAGGACCACTCTTGGGACACCTGCCCGTTGCCGGGCCCTGCTTGAAGCACTCTGTGCAGGCTTAATCCTCACCCCAGCATAGTGAGGGGTGCTATCGTATCCCATTTCACAGAAGAGGGAACGGAGGCACAGAGAGGTTAAGTAACTCACTCAGCATCCCCAGGGCAGGTGAAAAAATGGTAGAGGCAGGATTTGCAATCAAGCAGCTGACTCCAAAATCTGTGAACTTCAACACTATGTTTAAATATTTCCAGCAGCCCTGGAGGGTGACTTGGTGCTGACCACCATCTGACCCTCATTCTGTTTTGTCCCTGATGCTCTGGCAATGTTCCCAGCCTGTTGCTCCTGCTGTGCCCTCTCTCTGAGACACCCTTTCCCTGCTCCCCTGCTCTGTCCATCCTGAGAACTCCTACTTATACGTCAAGACCCATGGGCATCATACACAGCCCCCCACCCTTCTCTGTACCCAGCGCCTCCATTACTGCACTTAGCAGGTAGAGGGGGTGGGGAGACAGGATCCCATCCTGAGGTCTTCTGCCCTCATTGCTGCCTTCCTGTTGTCAACGTTCCCTGAGAGAGGCCTCCATGCTAAGGCCCACACTCCAAGAGGGAGTCAACCCCATGGGCTGGCCTTTTACCTCCATTTTACACCGTCTCCCACCCGGACAGGTGTCATGGTTTCCTGAGGCCATGGGACCTGCTAGATGGGAGACATCTGGGAATTCGTGCCCCTGGGTTCTGCCTTGGCACTACCTAGGATGGGCTTGTCCCATCCCCTGATGGCAGGTTTCAGGGGCTCTCCATCAGCCCCCTCTTCCCAACCCCTCCCCACACGGCACCCCTCCCAGCGCTCCCCATCTTGAGGACCTAATAGTTGCTCCTCCACTGGCCCTTGCACACCTACAGAGGTGACAGAGCACCTTAATTCCAAGGTTTAAGGAAATCCTTCCACCTCTGGGGTCTCTGTACCCCTGCCCACACCTTCATACACAGTGTCCTTTCCAAAGTCTCCCCAAATTACACCATTTGACTGTGCCATTTCATCTGTCCCTGCCGGTCCACAGCAGACACTGCCACCCCCCTCACCTCCACCTTACCACCTGCTCCATTCCCCTGCAGAACTTCTCGCTCTCTAAAATTATTGCTTGCGATCTGAGTCCCCCCACCAGAACATAAGCTCCACCCTAGTCAGGGTGATTTGTTACATATGACATCAAATGTCAGCGGAATAGAGCGGACACACACTCACACCCAGCTCTGCACTGAGACTGGCAAGGAAGCCCAGCCAATTCTGAGAAAGTTCATCTGTAAATCACGCTGACTTTTAAATGCCTGAACGCGGCATTTCCCAAAGTGGGATCGGGCCACACTCGTTCGGGAGGTGCTAACAGTTGGCAACGTCACACAGACAGATGACACAGGCCTGGTTTTCCTCATTTCACTGAGAGCGTGTGACAATTTCATCCCCACTGCTGTGACATCAGGTTCCGAGACAACCCTGGGTCCTGAAGAATCACCGGCCCATCCTGAGCCCGGGAACCCCAGCTCCAGGCCTGTACTCCATGGGATCGACCCCACTGCTCTCCCTGCAAGCCCCTGCCTCCCATCCAGCCCTGCCCTCCCCTCAATGCCCAAGGCTTGGAATTCAGGCCCCACCAGCTCCAAAACTGGGGTCTCATGAGCTAAGGTGGAGACCAGTTTACATCAGCCTGATCTCTCATCTGTCACCAACTCACGGTGTGACTTCAGGGAGGTTGCATCCCACTCTTGGCCTCAGTTTCCCCAGCTGCCCCTTCTGTCCCTTCCATCTTCAATCCCCTTCCCTGTGCTCCATCGCTCCCTCCTCGCTCTGGCAGCAGGATTTTCAGATTAGCACAGTGCCTACGGGTGTTCACCTCTTTGGAAGACGAGAGTGGAGCTAAACTTGTCGGTGTGGCTGCGACACAATGGTTATGACAGAGAGCAAATGACAGCCCGTGCTTGTCCCTGCCGGTGGGATGGTTCGGGTCCCGTGTGACTGGACTCTGCCTCTGGCTAAGATGAAGCCCAGGAAAATAAAACCGTGTCCCCTCCCGTGATATGGGCTTCGGGATTCCATAAGCCAGCGGGGACAAGTGGGGAGCCCCAGATGACACAGTAGCAGGACAGATGGACCCAAGAGCAGGGGCTGAACCTGCGGGCGTGGGAAAGGGAGCTGGCACCGCCCGGCAGGCACGGCTGTCACAGCAGCTGATGGGCACTCGGGCTTGCTGGGTGCAGGCTGCACCTGAGCCTCCATGGCGGGTGCAGTCACCACCCCAACTATCTAGTCTTCGAGAGGCCACATCACTTTCCCAACGCCAGCAAGCTTGTGACCACAAAGGACGATGACAGGCCTGGGCCCCTGGCAAGGGCGTGCTCTGTCCACCTGAGGATGCACCAACACCTGGCCTGACCCTCGCTGTCCCCTTTGGATCACACTGAGGACGAGGGTCCAGCGACCATGAGAGTCAGGGTCTACAGGGGGCTGCTGGCATCACACCTGGCCCTGACCGTGAGCTGCAGTGCCGCAGGACCGCAGCTAGGGGCGCTGTTCTCCCCTTCGCCGGCTCCGTTTCTCTCCTCCCGCTGATGAGCCGGTTCCTGGCTGGCTGGACTTGCTCAGCCCCGTGGTGGGGCTGAGTGCGGGGAAGGATGGCTTTTCCTTGCTGTGGTCGTTCTTGAAGCAACAGAATTGGATTCCAGGTCATGCACGGAGAAGATAAAAAGGACAAGGAACTGGAAGAGTTGGGTCACCAAGGAATTGAAAAACAGAGGAACCGTCAAACCTGGGGGGCAGTGGCCAGGGCTGCTCTCAGATCTAGGAGGCAGAACCAACTCCTGGTGTCTACAGAGCCTGGGCTGGGATGAGCCAGTCTCCATGACCCCTGCTGCCTGCCTGCCTCACCCTCCCGGGCAGCAGAGAGCATCTGGGCCAAGGTCAGGGCCAGTCCCCAGATGTGGACAGCAGGGTCACCTCCAAGAGTCCCCACCATGGAAGTTCCTTGGTTCACCAGTGGAAAACCAAGACACTATGGGATGCATGTGACAGAGCAGGAGCCCAGAGTCCCTCCCCGTGTCCCCTGCCTGGGTCAGGAGTCAGTTGGAGCACAGAGATGGAAAAGCAAGGCCAGGAGGGTGCCTGGGCCACAGAGTCCACCCAGAAGCAAGGCAGATCCCTCAGAGGACTGGGAACAGGGATCAGGGATGTGGGATCAGGGGCACAAGGCAGTGGAGATCTCTAAACGTGGGGGCTGGACCCGGTCCTGGCACAGAGGAGAGACTTCCCAGGGGTGGGCTCCCAGCATCTGTGGGCTGGTCCAGCCTCTGGCAGGGGCAGGGCCAGGGCTTGCACAAGACCAATAGCCTTTGGTGACATTTCCCAATAACCAACAGCTCTACAAGATCATTATGCGCAGTGGCTTCAAGGACGAGGAAGGTAAGAGCCCCCCTCCCAGGGTCCACCCATGGCAGTCAGCATTCGAACCCAGGAATCTGGGGTATCAAAGCACAATGTCAGGGGCTCAGTGTTGGTTAGCTCGGTCAAACCAGTGGCCACCCCTGGGGCCCGTCACTGCTGCTTAAAGTGTCCTCTTCTCAAAGCTGTCGTGCCCAGTCCAGGTCTCAGTGAACTTCTAAGAGTGCGATTAGAGGAGAAAGGATCCCCACGTCCCCAGTCATCGCAGCATTGACAAGGGCCTGCCCTGGCTGTCCCATCACACTGCCAAGTCACAGCGTCTTCCCGTCCTGAACGTGTCTGTAACACAGGCTTCTCTGAATAAATCCTTCCCGCAGGTCCCTGTCCTTCTCGGGCACCTCTCAGGCCCAGCAGTGATAGCTGCTCTGCTTCCATCAGGTCCAGCTATCTTACGGGGACTTTAAAGGCTCCCTCTGCTGCTGAGAAGCTGAGGTCCTGCTGAGATGTGTGAACTGTGAAGTTCAAGGCCTGGTGGCTGTGGCTCTCCCCTCCCTCTGGATGTCACTTTCTAGGGGCTCAGCAGTGTCACCACAGAGTACCAGGCCCGAGTGGTTATATAGAGAAGGACGGTCACCTTCCTGTGCTCAAGGAGGTCACATTCAGATGGGGAATGTTGACAACCGGCAGCATACAACATCCACCCGCCAGACTGGTGGCCACAGCAGTGGCTGCCATTCCATAAGACCTGCTGTATTCCACTTGGCTTGTCTAGGGCCTACTATGTGCTGGGCACTAGCCCAGGTTACTTCCAGTTACTCTCATGAGCTTTCATGGCAACTTGGTGGCAAGGCCATTTATTTTTAGATAGCGTAATTGATGTACAATTTACATACATTACGCATACTTAAAGTGTAAAGTTGCATAACTTTAACATGAAATCATTACCACAATCTAGACAATAATGTATCCATCACTTTCAAAAGTTTCCTTATGGGACTGGAACAGTAGCTCGGAGATTCCACTGCTTGCCTGGCATGCACGAGGACACAGGCTCAAACCCCAGCACCACATGCACAACGAAGTGTGGGAGCAATGAAAGCCACGTGAAAAACTAGATAAAACTGATCCTCTCTCTCTCTCTCTCTCTCTCTGTCCCTCTATCTTTAAAAAATAAATACATAAATAAAGTTTTCTCCTGTCCCTTAGCAATGTCTCCCCTGCATTCTGTCCCGTTCCCAATCGTTGACCTGCTCTTGCTACAGATCAGCTTGTATTTTATCTAAAAGGAAACTTCCAGTATATTTGAATTCTCTCACTTTGCACAATTATTTGAGATGCATTCATAACACAGCACCTAACAAGCAGTCCGTTCCCTTGGGCTGACGAGTGGCACCCGTTGTGTGGAAACACTGCAATCGCATTTATGCCCTCTGCTGTTGATGGAATTGGGATTATGTCCACTTTGGGATTTACAGATAAAACTGCCACGAGCATTCCTGTGTGGCTCTCTGTGTGGATGCATCCATTCATTTGTCTTGGTAAGTTCCTGGGAGTGGAATCGCGATAGTGATACCATCTGATAGGTTTGTTTTTAACTTTTTAAGAAAGTGCCAAACTGTTTTCAAAAATGTCCTTACCCTTCACATTCTCACCCACTCGGAAGGGCAAGAGAGCTCCAACCTCTATGCATTCATAATTTTAGCCATGCCAGTGGGTATGTAGTAGTATCTCACTGTGGTTTTAGTTTGTATTTCCCTAATCTCTAAGGGAGTGATTAGGGAAATACTTATTTGTCATTTATCTTCTTTGATGAAGTGCCTGTATGGATCTTTTCCCGTTTCTATTGGGT
This sequence comes from Aplodontia rufa, assembly GCA_004027875.1. Lineage (NCBI taxonomy): Eukaryota > Metazoa > Chordata > Mammalia > Rodentia > Aplodontiidae > Aplodontia > Aplodontia rufa. The sequence goes on along the minus strand of PVKS010002710.1, from coordinate 70,167 downwards.
GATTTCTTTTCTTGTTGAGTTTTGAGAACTCTTTGCATATTCTGGATAAAAGTCCTTACTAAGTAGATACTTTACAAATATTTCCCCCAGTCTGTGGTTTCTTTTTCTCTTGCTTCTAATAGAATCTTTCAAAGGACAGATGTTGGAATATGGATGAAGTTCAAATTATTATTTGGCTCTTTTAAGTATCATACTTTGAGTATCAAAGATTAAATTCAGATTGCAAGGATTTCTCTGCCTTCTTGAAGTTACTTTGTAGGTTTAACTTTTACATTTGGATCTGTGATCCACTTCAAGGCAACGTTTATACGGTGTGAGGTGGAAATCCTCATTTCCTTTCGGGTTTGCATTGTACCTGTTCCACTGTTCCACCACTGTTCTGAGGACCGTCCTTCCTCCACTAAACTGCCCTCACACTGCTGTCAAAATCAAATGCCCATTTTTCTTCTAATTTTTTCTATTTTAATTTTTTAATTAATACCCAGCAATTGTACATATTTGTAGGGTATCCTACATGTGGTGATCAAATTGAGGCAAATGGCATATCCATCACCTCAAATATCTATCATTTCTTGGTATTCAGAATACTCAAAATCCTATTTTTCAACTATTTCAAAATATAAATTATTGTTAACTGTAATCACCCCTACTGTTTTACAGAACATTAGTATCTCATTCATTCTAACTATAATTTTATGCCTATTAACAACCTCTCTCTACACCCACTTCCTCCTACCTCTGGTGACCCCAACCTCTGGTAACCACAATTCTGCACTCTACTTCTATGAGTTCAACTTTTTTAGCTTCCACATATGAATGAGAACATGAATCATTTTCCATGTCTGGCTTATTGTACTTAATATAATACCCTCCAGACTCATTCGTGTTGTAAATGACAGAATTTCATTCCTTTTTTATAGCTGAGTAATATTCCCCTGTATGTACATGCCACATTTTCTTTACCCATTCTTCACCGGTTAGAGGGCACTTCGGTTGATTCTGTATCTTGACTATTGTGCTACCCAATTTGAGTGGGCCTATTTCTAGACCCTCTACTTTGTTCCACCATTTTCTTTGGCTGTCTTGATGCCAATATCACATAGTCTTAATTGCTATAAATTTTTAAGTCATAAGCAGGTACTTTTAGTCCTTCCAATCGGTGCTGCTTCTACAAAGTTACTTTGGCTTTCACTGGTCTTTTGCATTTCCATGTGAATTTAGAATCCACTTTTGAATTTCTACCCCCCAAAAATTTTAAAAGCTCATATGGAATTTTGATCACTGACAGACAGCTAGATCCTGACCCTGACCCCTTCCCCTTTTCCCTATATCACAGAAGCAAGCAAGCCCCCTCTGCCTCCTCTGTCCCTTAGCACCTGCAGAAATTCCGACCTCTCAGGTCCCAGTCCATGCAGGGGCACCACCACCTCCGCTCCACCCGCTGACTACAATAACAGCTCAAGGTCGTCACAGCGTCACCCTTGCTCATTTCACTCCAGAGCAATCCAGCCCCGCTCCTTGGGGAATTCCTTTACTGTGGAAGGAGCAAACTTCATCTCATATCCATTGGTGCCTGGGTGCCATTTCTCTCAATATCTATAAACTTATATTTGGAGGATTACCCAGAATCCAGCGTAGAAAGCTAGGTGCCTAAATAAAATAGGATTTTATGAATCTCTGGGTTGGAGGAGAACTACATCTTGGCAATAAGGATCATTCTGACTCACCGACGAGCCGTCTTTCCTCTGTTTATTCAATTTCCCGTAGCAGCATTTTGTAGCTCTAAGCGTATCAGATAATCCCTCAGTATTCCATGTTTTCATGCTGTTGAAAGCAGTATTTTATTAAAGAGAGAAGTACAGTGAGTGAGAGAGACAGAGAGACAGAGACAGAACCATTTTTATTGAGTTTTTCACATGGCTTTCGTTGCTCTGACACTTAGTCGTGTGCGTGGGTGCTGGGGTTTGAACCCGTGTACTCGCGCACGCCAGGCAAGCGCCATAACGGCCGAGGCACCGCTCCAGCCCCTGTATGTGTTTTTTGGCACCCATGGGGGTCCCCATGCTTCTCGTAAGGCTGTATCAAGAGGTACAAGTGCCAGTGGTGGAGCGGTGGCTCAGCAGTCACGGTGCTTGCCTGGCATGCATGAGGATGCAGGTTCAAACCCCAGCACCACGTACACAGTGAAGTCTTAGAGCAACGAAAGCCACGTGAAAAACTAAATAAAAATTGTTTCACTCTTTTTCTCTCTTGCTTTCTCTCACAGTCCCTCTCTCTTTAGAAAAAAAAAAAAAGAATGGATTACATTGACAATTGTTTAATTTTCAAATATTAAGCCAAACCTGCATTCTTGATGTAAACCTTATTTGGTTGTGGTGATGTTACATAATTTTTATATATTTTCTCTTACGATTTGCTAAAATTTTTTTGCATTTGAAATTTTGGCATTATGTTCATGATAGATTCTGGCCTAAAGTTTATTTTATCAATAAAATCTGTTTCTGGTTTTAGGATCAGGATGATGCTGGCCTTCTAGAATCAGTCAGAGAGTATTTCCACCTTATCTACATATTGGAAATTTTTGTTTATGATTTACATTATTTTCAACTTAAATGCTTGGTGGAATTCACCACTGAAACCATCTGGGCCTGGAGTTTTATGGGTTTTTGTTTTGTTTTGTTTTGTGTGAGGTTTGCCGCTACCATTTCAATGACTGAGGTAGAAATAGGTATCTTTGGGTTCTCTGTTTCTTCTTGAATGAGCTTTAGTAGTTTGCTTCTTTTGAAGGATTTGTACATTCCCTCCACTTTGTTGAATTTGACATCATAAAGTAGTTTACAACATCCCATAACTAAACTTCTGGTGTCTGGGACTGTGGTGACCTCACCTCTCTCACTCCGGAAGTACACCAGGATTATTATCTCAAAGACCCAGCTCGTGGGTTTGTTCATTTTCTCCATCACTTTCATTCCAGTTATTTTCTTTCCCAGGTCTTGATATTTGAAGTGCTTTGGCCTTGACAAGCCGTGGTCTTTGCTGTCCCTGCAAAGACCTTCTGGTTTTCCTTTAGGGAACGTCCCGTCCCACCTTCCTCTCCCTTCAGCCATGCCCCTCGTCCAGGGTTTAGTGCACAGCTAGTGTGGGACAGAGCACAGGAGCCATTCCAGCCGGCAGTGGCTTCTGCTCAGAATCGGCGTGTGGCCCAGGCTGGCCCTGCAGAGTTAGCCCACGGCTCTTAGACAGAAGTGGCCAAGAGGCCATTGCTGTTCCTTGGGGCTGCGAAACTACAGAGACTGATGCCCACCAGGGCCACCGTGAGCAGAGGCTGTCAGAGAACAAAGCCCACACATGGGTAAAAACCGCAAGAGGGAGTGGAGAGAGAGTCACAGAGTGAGCATGCGAGTGTCACTGTGCTTTGGATCTGAAATGGTCCCCAAAGGCACCCATGTTAAAGTCTTGGTCCTCAGCTCAGGGCTACTGGAGGTGGCGCAGTGGGAGGTTTCAGGCCATTTCAGCCCTTGAAGGGGCTCATGGGATGCTGGTCTCTTCCTCGCTGTTCTTTTCAATTCCCAGCCTTGGGGTGAAGGGACCTCTCCACCATGCCCAGTTGACATGGACTGAAATCTCCAAAACTATAAGCCAAAATCAACCTTTGCTCTTTGTAAGTTGCTTATCTCCGCAATGTTACAGTAGCAGCATTGACCGTGAGCCCCACGAGGAGAGAGACTCTCGACCGTCTTGCTCCCTGTGGACACCGTTTGCAGATCACTGCAGGCCCATGCCCTGCCTGAGCCCCTGGATCAAGGTGTGCCTGAAGCCGCAGCTCCCTGACCTCCCAGTCCCACAGCCAACATATCTCCCTTCTGCCTGACCCAGTTTGCGTTGCGCAGCCCAAAGACCCCAATCCTGCTCTCTGACCACCACAGGGAAGCACAGAGCCTGCCCTGCACAGAGGCTAGGAAAATATCTGTGAAAAATAAAATAAATGAACCCAAAAGCACTCTCCCCCTCTCCCCTCCACCCTCATCTGCCTCCCTTTTCGAAGCAGAGTCCAGCTAAGGAGGCCTGGTGGCCAATGATCCACCTCCCCCCGCCCCCTGTAACAGTAGTGTCTGTCCTCGGGGCCTTGGAGAGGGCCAGCTGGGCACGGGGAGTGGTCAGCCTTTCTCTATGGAAGCAACACCCAGGGGGTTATTGGAGGTGGACTCAGGGCCGTTGGGCTGGACTCGATGTGGCTCTTCTGGGCCAGAGGATATTAGAATAAAAGATAATCACATCGACTCTGCACACAACCCCAGCACTCCATGCTGCACCAAAATGAGCCCAGTGGAGGAGCCTGGGCCTTAAGCTCAGCAGGACTGCTCTGAAATCCCATCTAAAATCTGCCACCGGCCGGCCAGGACCCTGGCCAGCTGCTACTGCTACCAGCTTCTAGTGACAGGAGAAATAGAGAATGCAAAAGGTGAAGGTGACTTCCCCGGATTGTGCTTCCACACATTAGCAGAATGGGGTCCGAGGTCAGGGTCCCCGAGTCTCCGGCCAGTGCTCCATCTGCTGCACCCTGGGCTCTCAGGAGGTGGCGGACAGGCATCACCGGGCATCTCCGAGAGGGTCTGCCGTGTTCTGCCCTGAGCTGGTTGCCGGTGCACTTGTCACTCAGGCGGGCCCCAGGATGGGAGCATTGCAGAGGACGCTGAGGGCAGGTCTCCCAGGACAGCAGTTGGGCTCACAGTGGCCAGAACTCATTCCTACTGGACACTGGCCTTTAACAACTGTAGAAACATCTGTGCATTCATCTGCTGACAAGGGTCAGATGCAGTCCCGGCCCAGAGACCCTCATCACCCATGAAGGAGGCTGACCCAGAAACAAAGACAAACTGCACAGCCATTGAACACATCACTACTACCCTCATTTTATGTGGCAGAAAGGGAGTCTCAGAGAAGTCGAGTGTGTTTCCCAAGGTCACACAGCTTGGGATGGCAGAGCAGGCACAAATCCAAGTCTCTGTCCACTTAGACCCGTGCTCCTCCCCATCCTGCCCCACAGAGCAGGGCAGAGCAGTTGGGTGGGGAAAGCCTCAGGGAGGGCTTCCTGAAGGACACTATGGAGGAGAAGAGCAAGGAGTGAGGGAGGGGTGGCCACAGCTGGCTGCTCCCAGATTGAAGGCCTCTGGGTCTAGAATTCCCCAGGAGGAGGCTCAAGGTCTTCCTGGGGCAGCCTCCCCCGACAACCTCTCCCCAGAGCAGGTGGAGCAGCAACCAGGCCAGGCGGGAGCAGCTCCCAGGTAAGGAGTGCGGACAGGATGGAGCAGGGGCCCTGGGGACCTGGGAACATCCTGTTCTCTTGGTTCCAAGCCTGAACCTGGAACCTCACTTCTGAACGGGAGCGAGGATGGCAGTGTCCTCGTCCTTCTGCTGAGAGGGGACCACAGTCTCACAAGCAGCTCTGATAAGGCCATTAGACCGCGTTCCACCCACCATTTAGCCCCTCCAGCGACACAGAGGATCCCTGCAAAGCGTCTCATCCGCCCCAGAATTGCACAGCCAAGGGCCCTGCGCTTTCTTCCGGAAATTCCCTGCACAGCAGCGTCCTGCGTCTGCAGCTGGGGAAGTGCGTCCGTCTCTCCTGCCTGTTCTGCCTCTAAAGCCCACCTGACTCCTAATTCCCCTAGCAAGGCGGCTGCAGAAAGGAGTCAGCATCTCCAGAGCATGAAAACGCACACAGGGCCCAGGGGTGGGCAGGAAGCGGTCCATCTGGGGAGCCAGATGCCTGCGGGGGGCGGGGGTGGCGTCAGCTCAGCTCTCTGCACTGATCAGCTTTCCAGGTGCAGAGGCTGGAAGCTGAGTCAGCGGTTCCTTCATCTCCCAGGCCCCTCCCTCCTTTCCTCCCTAGACCCTGAGGTGGGTACCGCCTGGGGCTATGAGGCAGAGTACTATCCTTGGGGGACCTGTCCTGGAGGGAAGTGCGCTAACTGAGGGAGGCCTTGCAGTGACAGCAGTCATTTACTTACTTGACATTTTTGATGAGCACCTGCTATGTGACAGCCACAGCGTTAGAGGAACAGACGGTTGACGCATGCAAAGAAGGACAGCAAGGTGCCAGGACACTTGTCGTGGGGGAGTTTGGAGGTGGGAGGACCTAGGGAGGCATCCCCAAGGACTCGCCTGGCCCAGCTGGGATCAGAAGGGAAAACAGGGTTGTCACTGCAGTTTGAAGGCGAGGAGAGCGTTTACACAAGGGAACAGCATGGGTAAGGGCCCTGTGGGTGGGCAGCTGCCAGCAACCACGAGGAACTCTGAGGCCAGTATAGCTGGGGGAGAGGGTGGGTGGCAGCTGGTGAAATGAGGCTGGAGATGGGGGAGACAGGGGTCAGATTGTGGGGCTTCAAATGACTCACTAGGGACTTGGATCTTTGTTCCAAGAGTAGCCGGATCCCGTTCAAGTGTTTTGAATCCAAAATGCCAGGAGTAAAATTGAAAAATCTTGAGGCCACAGCGTGATGAATTGTGGTGGAGGGAGATGGGACATGAAGCCGGAAGAGTGAGCATTTAGAGGGGACAGGCAGCTTCCTAGCTGCTTCCCCGGCCTCAGCCATCACACAGCTCACAGCGCATGGCCATCCACAGAGGAAGGAGGGATGCAGGCAGGGACGAAGGGGCCTTGCTTCAGAGGCATGGAGCAAATCCAAGGCAGGGAAGAAAAGTGACAATTAATAGATGGTGGGAATGAGGACATGGGAAAAGATGTGATGTTAGAAATGGCCACCCAGTGACCTGTGTCATTTTGCTTCATCAGGAACAAATTGCTCTGTTTGCCAAGTAGGTCTGACAGCTTTCTGGGACAGGATGTTTCTCATGTGGCCATTTCGTGCTAAGCTGCACCCAGCCTGGATGGCAGCAGCCAGGGTAAAATCCCAGCACCCCAGCCTGAGGAAGAGTCGGCTCTGCGGGAGGCAGGAATGAGTCCCCTCTGCTCCCCGCCCAATGAGGACCATGTGGGCGGCCCCTGGACAGGGCTCCCAGGGCCTGGGGTGACTCAGAGGGTGGATCCCAGCTTTGGCTTCACTGGGTGCTTTCTCTAAGGCAGAATGCCACGTGCACCCAGACCCTGATCCAGATCTGCCTGCTAGCGAGACTCCAGGTCGATCCACACCCAGGAGATGTTTTGAGGGAAGGAAACTCAGACCTGGCTCCAGGGACGGAGCAAGAGGCGGAGTTGGAGACATCCCTTAACTCCCCAACACTTGGGTCACTGAACGAACTCATATTAGGTGCCCAGAGCTTTTCAGGCATGTCCTGGTGCAGGGAGTGGGACAGTGGAGACAGACAGGGCCCCAGCTTCTGTGAGGCTCCATCTAGCACACCACCCTCCTGCGTCCCAGGCGTGGGGATGAGAGGATCGTCACGGAGACCAGGACACACAGCCTGTGCATGGTGAACCCCCGTGAATGAAGGACAGCAGCAGAAACAGGCCCCAGGCTCTGAGGCTGGAGACCCCAACTGACCTCTCCCTCACTCCCCCGCGCCCTGAGGGTTGGTGCTGTTTCCGTTTTCAGAGAGGAGAAAGCAGGGAGGTTAAGTGCATTGCCCAAGGGCACAGAGCTAGCCCAGGAGCATCCAGGTCAGATCCTAGCCTGCGTTCTTCCCACGAGCCCTGGCTGCGATTCTGGACCCAAATGTGCCTTCCACAACCCTGAATCATCTTCCTGCGGTTAAGAGGGGCCTTCCAAGCCATTCCGTAGGACCTCGGCACTAGGACTGCCCAGATCACCAAGCTCCTCCTCCTGGCCCTGACCCGATCTCTCCCCCACAAGGGTGGAATGGACAGTGCCCATCACCATCAACCCTTGCCCCCTCACCCCACCTCCTGGGGACCTCAGTTTCCTCCCCTGCAAAACAGGGACAATGGCAGCCCCTGTAGGGCTATTGTGAGGGTGGAGGGTGTGGAGGTGATTTCTCTGTAGCTGGGAGCAGAGCTGCACCTCTCTCCTCTCTGCCAGAGCCTCCTCCCACCTTTCCAGCTTCCTCCCACATCGGGCTCTTCCCAGTCCGCTCCCAGGGAACCCTCCCTCTCCTACCCCAACTTCCCCAGATCTGGCCTTCATTTCTCATCGTCTTTTCTTCCTCCGTTGCACTCCCACAGCGTATAATAATTTTGTTATTCACTTAGTGTGAAACAGCTTTGCTGTTTCCCCAGCTGTGTCCAAGAGCTCCATGAAGATGTGGACCTTAGAGTCTCATTCACGGCTGCTCCCTGTGCAGAGCCTGCCACACAGAGGAGCTGGATACAGAGTGGCACTGAGCTGTATCGTCAGGGTGGAGAGGGGCTGTAACAAATATCCCCAAATCCCAGACTACAGGGGCCTCACCCAGGAAGCAGTGATTTCTCCCCCACTCTCTGCAAGGAAGCTCAGCATCTCCTGGCTGCTGCTTAGTGAGTTGCAGGGAGGCTGTCTGAGGCTGCCACCAACCTGGCCCCATCCTTGGTCATATCCCTTATGAGTGGCTTCTGACCACCCTGGGCACCTGGACTTCAAGGGTCCCCTCTCCTCTCAGAGTCTGCTACAAGGATCGACTCATCTGCTGCAGAGGTGAGTCCCACACCTGCGACAGCTCAGCCAATGCTAGAATCCTGGATGTGCCCCTTCTAGTCCTGTGACCTCTGCAAACGTCCCCTCTGCTCCTTTTATGCACTCTGGGCTTCTTTAATTGCCTATTCCTCCGGGCCTTTGCAATGCTGTTCCTCTTCCTGTGCACCCTCAATCTGCTCCTCAGAAACCTGCCCTGGAGTCCCCTGGGCTGTTTGGGTCCAGGGCCCACCCCACCGTTTCCCTCCTGAGTGGAGGTATGCTCCTTCCTATGTGCAGATTCCGACTGCATCTGGTCACAGCGACAGGGAAACGGCCCCTGCTGACCCCTGGGGTCTCCTCCCTCTCAGGGCAGATGCTGAGCTGAGCAAGATCCTGGCTAAAGGCGGCTCCGGCAGAGCTGCTCTCACCCTTTCTTCCCCACAGGAGAGAGGAATGGAAAAGCAATCTACCCTGGCTCTGGGGAACTGCTCCCAGATGCAGGACCAGAAGATGGTGCAAGGTAGCATGTGCGATCAATGCGACCCCAAGGGGACAAGGATTGGAGACATCTAGCAGCCTGGGGGCCAGGAGCCCAGCAGAACAGAGCCATGGAGCTGCTTGGTTCGGGGCCTTGTGTGTGCTAGGCAAGCGCTCTGCCACCGAGCAAATCCCCAAACCCAGCAGATGCACTTTTGATATTTCGGCCTCAGACTCTCAATATTTATCTCAATAAATGCTAGGTCTGAGCGTGTCTCTCTTCCCCACTGTAAAGTGCCGTGGGAGTAGCCGAGTGTGCAGAGGGCCCACACCAGGGAACTCCGTTCAGCGGCCTGCGAGGGCCATCCTCTGCGCCCCTCGACCCGAGCAGCAGGGTGGGCAGGGCTCAGGCCTGGTCGTGGTGGGGGCTGAGAGGAAGGAGGCCCCCAGGAGTGGGGCAGCTTGGCAAGGCACCACCTGTGGGAACCTTTGGGTCTTCAACCTTAGGGCAGGAGCTGGAGAAGCAAGCAGCAGCATGGGGGCAGATTCACCCCGAAGCAGGGTGACAGGGGCCCTTCCTGGGCTCTTGGCCACCAGCTCAGCCACCTAGGGCAAGGACTTGGCAGGCCCAGAGAGGAAGACTCAGACCAACCGCAGCCCCCTTCAGAGCTCACCCTGGCGCCCTGGAATTCTCGGACCATGTGGCCCTGAGCTGCCCTGGGCCTGGGCTGCTGAAGCTCGAGGAGGAGCACTGTCCCCAGAGCTGCACCTCAGCCTAGGGACCACCAAGGCTCCACACCAAGACAGACTGCCCGTGCCTGCCCTCCCCACCTCTCCTGGGAGCCCCAAAGTGTGCTGAAGCGGGGAGGCTGAGCAGGGGCCACAGCCCCTCACCACAGGTCTTCCCAGAACAGGAAATGCTGCCATTTCCCAGATGGGCCCCAAGGACAGGCGCTGGGAAAGAGTCGCCATGCCCCGTTCTGAGCCCTCTCGGGTGGGCTTGGAGCCAAGCCGGCCACAGCTGTGGCTGTGAGGTGGTGGCGTGGTGTGGTGCAGTGCAGTATGGCCGTGGCCCAGGGGATAGCCATCATCGGGCAGTGGCCAGGTGAGCTTCCTCAGGCCTTAAACACACAGCTGCCTCAGGTAAGAGCGTCTACACCTCCCCTAGAATCCCTGCCTTGCTCCTCTCTGAAGACCTGGGCCAGGCCCCACGGGAGCCTCTTTGGCCCTTGAGTGGGGACAGAGGGGGCTCCCTTGACCTGCTCAGTACCCACCTGGACTCAAGCTCCTGACTTCCAGGAGAGCTTTTCTTGCCACTGTCCCAACAGCTCTGGCTGTGGGCCCGATGAAGTTTATGAATATGGGAGGACGGAGTTTAAATTAGGCATGGATCAGAGTTCCAGGCCCCGGAGCCTCAGTTTCCAATCTTTAAAGCAAGAGTGACAACAGCTGTGGCCTGGGGATGGGTGAGGGGTAAGGAGACCAGGGGGGGACAGTGGAGGGAGGGAACAGAGGTGGCGCTGGTCAGCAGGGGTCTCATTTCTGTGAGTGGTAAAGTCCTTACCTACAAAATGAAAATAACAGTTTCCTCATAGATTCATGGTAAGGACGAAAAGAGGCGATCACATCCTCCTCATTCCTACACTCTCCTTGTTCCTCCATGTCCCCAAGGGAGGTCACCCTGAAGTCCTGCATAACTAGGAACCCCATGCTTTGAGGATGGAGGGGGAACAGAGGGGCTCGATGTCCCATCTCTGAGCAGCAGAGGCTCCCAAGACAAGCATTGGTTCAGCACTTTACTGACTTCCCATAAAGCCAGACCCTGTTACAGAAATACTGGAGTCATCTCTAATTCTGTTGACTTCATTTTAACTGCGGTTATTACCCGGAGGCACCAGATGTTTGGAGGAACCACCGCCGACTTTGTGTGTATGGAATTGTTCCACCCTGGAGCCAGTGCCCATCACAGATGTGTATTTTGAAAGCAGAGCAGTCTCAGCTGCATAAGGAAGTGGAGACTGGGTCACCAGGGGACAGCTTTGAAGGACCTGCACAGTGTGAGAGCCAGGGAAAAGTTCTTATCCATCCCAGAGTGTGGCCTGGCAAGAACACACATCACCGACTTGAGTCATGGATGACTTCCTTGGCCAGCCCTGGGAGTCTGAGCCATGTGACGTGGTCTGCAGGTGACACAAGTGGTAGCTCCCATTATGAGGTCAGCAATTACTGCCGAGCATTTCCCAAGCGCTTACCTGGGACCTGGCACTATTCTCCTTTTCACATTCATTTGTTCATGTAATTCTCTCTACACCCTAGGAAGCACAGATATTTTACCATTCACAGTTAGCACATGAAGAAACTGAGGTAAGAAGGGTTAAGTGACTTGCTCAGTGGCTTCAGTTGGTAAGTGGCAGAGCTGAAATTTGAACCATGAACATCTGGCTTCAGACCTGCCCTAAAGCACTGTTATAGAGTCCTGATTTCCCAGCATACTGTAAAAGACATTCAATAATGTGACTCCTTCCAACATGTATCTGTTAGCTTTTGCTGCATAACAAACCGGCTCCATGACACATTGGCTTAAGACAGAAATGGAAACATGAACCAATTGGCCACGGTGGCAGGAATGGAGGCCGTGCATGGGTCTACCAACACAGACCCCGTTATCAAGGCTGATGTTGCCAATACTGTTGCTGAGAGTCTAATCTGCCAATAGCAGAGACAATAAATCCCAATATAGAACCCCTCCCTGCAGGGACCTGTGGGCCTCCAGGTTGCAGGTGGAATACACAGCCCACTTCCTCATGGAGAGGGGACAGGTTGATCCTCACAATAATGGACGCATTTCCTGACATGGATTTGCCTGCCCTGTCCACGACTCCTCGCGTCATCACCCATGAACTCCCAGAATGCCTTTCCACCATGGCACCCCTCACAGCTGCTGCTTCTGGCCATGGAACTCGTGTCACAGCAAAGGTGTGACGGCATTGGCTCATGTCCACGGGAGTAACTGCTTTTACCATCTACCCCAACAGGGCTAGCCTAACTGAGAAGTGGAATGGCTCCCAAGGCTCAGTTGTGGTGCCTGTGAAGAGACGACACCCTAAAGACAGGTGTTCTCTCTTACAGGATGAGGAGTGTTGAGACCAAGACCACAGGATGTGGTAGGATCCACAACCACTGCCATCCCTCACCTCCAGGCCGTGGGTGTGGCTCCTAGGAACCACACCCACTGTTGTCCCTCACCCCCAGGCTGTGGGTGTGGCTCCTAGGAACCACACCCACTGTTGTCCCTCACCCCCAGGCTGTGGGTGTGGCTCCCACCACCACCACTACCCCAACAGCACACTCACAGCCTTTGCTTCCTGTCTCTGGCACCCTTGAGCTCTTATGGTTTCAATAATCAAATCCTCAGGTGGGGAACGTGTAGGGAGAACAAGGAACACACAAACAGTGTCCATGAATTTGAAGATGAAACTGCCACCAGGCCCTTTGGGGCTCCTACTGCCACTGAACCAACAGGCCAATAAAAGCTTACCCTGCTCTCTGGAATGATATCCCTGTCACCGAGGGGTATTTGGTTTGCTGCTAAATAATAAAAGCAAGGAGGACTGTGTCTCAAACCCAGGATTCTCAGGCAACCTCTTAGCATTTTATGCCTAATAAAAAAGGTTAATGGGAAACTACGGCAACCAAAAAAAGATAAATGAGGATTCAGACACTACACAAATTCAGGTTTGGGAGGCTGAGGCAGGCGGACCGCAAGTTCAAAGCCAGCCTTAGCAACTTAGCAAGATCCTGACTCAAAGGAAAAAAAAAAGATGGGGGGCCGGGGATGTGGCTCAGTGGTAAAGTGCCCGTGGGTTCAATCCCTGGTAGTAAAAAAGAGAAATCAAGGTTTGGGAAAAACTACTGCATAGAGAACCCCAGGCACCTGAGATTCTGACAGAGGACAATGGGAAGGGGAAACGATCAGCAGGAGGAGGAAGCCATGAATATCAACCACGGCCTCACGACCAGCATCAGAACCAAGGGCCGCAACAGTCTTGCATCTTTTCTCCTTGTTTATGGACTTCTTTGTATATATCTCATTTTCTGGTCTTTTCTTCTTCCTGTTTTTATTAGACACAGTCTTTGGAGTTTAACTCCACAACTGAGACTCTAGGCCACAGAATGCTCACAGTCACTGTCACTAAATTCCAGCAAGCGGCCGGCGGTGAGTAGCGTGCGGCGCCTTCTCCAGGGGGAGAGGAGAATTTCTCAAGGAAGAAGCTGGGCAGACTGGGAGCGACTGTGCGGTGCAGATGTTCAGAAGGAAGGCGCATGGGAAGCTGAGCGGCCACAGTGGGCTTGGACCAGTCGTCTAGTGACTGCCTCTCAGAAGTCCCTGCTCACCGCCCGCTCAGCAGCGAAGGACTGGGCTCTGGAAGCGCTCGTTCTTCAGGATGAGCAGCACACTGCCAATGTTTTGTTCTTCAAGGGCACAGGAAGGGGACCCTCCCTCCCTGATTGGGTCGTTGCAGGGAAACGAAGCAACCTCAGAGCCACAGCCCAGTTCTGATGGCCACCTTGCCAAACCCCTGCCTCCTCCCTTACACAAACGCCAGGTGATCCAGGGCTGAGCCCACAGCAGCCTAACTAGGCCAGCCTCAACTTCCCTAAACCGCAGTGAACACCCTGCTGTCTGGAGGGCTGCAGGCACACGTTCTCCAGGGAAACCTGAAGCCCAGCTTTGGGAAGGGGACCCTTCCAAACATCTTCTTCCTTGTATCCCCTCCCTTAGCCCTAGGGTATGTTTAGGGCTCTTTTCAACTTCATAATTACTCTTGGGTGGAAGCAAATACTTTGGTTTGGTTTGGTTTCTCCTCCACTTAGTTGTGTACGTGGTACTGGGGCCTGAACCCTGGTCCTCACACGTGCCAAGCAAGTGCTCCACCACTGAGCCACCTCTCCAGCCCCGTAAGCAAATACTTTGACATTAGACTTCCCTTGCTTAGACCCAGACCTCCTTCCCAGCGCCCCAGTTGATTTCATGCACATATATATATAGCATTACGTTGGTGGGCATCCTTCTGCCAACATTTGCAATTCTATCTTAAACTCAAAAATCAATTTATTCATGTTATAGGTTATGCAGTGAGTTGGAACTTGATTTCTTCTTATTTTCTGTAAGAGAAACTATTGAACCGTAGGCTTGAAGGATGGCAGGGTTTAGAATAATTTGCCTAAGTAGCCCAGGGCTTTCCGGGGGGAGCAAACAAGGAGATCAATTCCTGTTCTAGAGGCTCAAAGCTCTTAAAATAATCAGGAAGGTCCAGGTGACCCTGCCTGAGGCCCAGGCATAGTAAAGGCAGTCGGTCCCCTGAGATGGGACTTCCATGGGGAAGAGGAGGGAGGGGAGTCCAGAGGCTAAAAGTTCTGGGAATGGTGAGTTGGGGAGGAGGGGGCGTACTGACTCCCCACGGCTCACCACCTGCATGCTCTGAAAGGTGCCATTGGTTGGGACTGAAAGGTTTTCATCTTGGGATCCAAAAGGCATCAAGTAGAAGTAATGTCACCAGTGAGAGCAGCGGGGAGACAGGCATTGCTCTGCCCGGAAGCAGCGTGTGGCCCAGGCAGGGGTTGGAGCTAAAGGCAAAGTCAGGGACAGTGGCAGGATAAGGATCATGGATGTGTCCCCTAGGGCACAGATAAGGCTCTTTGGAATTTTCAGGGTTCAGCTGCTTTCAACTCCAAGACCAGAAAGGCCATATAGGTGCCTTAAACCAACATTCCCCCACCTGCAACAGTTTCACAAATGAAAATGTTGAACCAACCAACCAAGGTCACTGGGCAAGCTGGCTGTAGCCCTGGGCTCGAGTTCCTCCATTCAACTTCCACGCAGGCCAGGCAGAGAGAGGGACATTGAGAGCAAGGCTGCCTGCCAAACCTCATGTGGCATCTCAGATGCACACGGTAGATTTCACCTGAGGGAAGGAGCTGGAGAGACAGAGATAGCCGAGAAAAATGGAAAAGGTTGGGAAACACACACATGTTCCTGAAGGAAGAACAAGGAGACCACGACTCCCACTTTACAAATGGGGACAGTTGCCCAAGTGGTAGGAGCGATGAGTGTCTGAACACCTGTATTAACGGCACATCTTTCATTCAGCAACTGTGTTAACGACATCTTCAGTGACACACCTGGGAGTCCTGGGACGGGGCAAGACAAGTTTCTGTGTGCACACAGCAGGAAGGAAGCTGAAGTCACAGTTTCCCCTGAGTTTGTGCTACAGCAAGATCCTTCTAACGCTCAAGTAGTCTTTCTAAACACTGGAAAGAATTTGTGTATTTTTGTGGGCAATATTGAGATATTTAGTCTTTAAAGTACAAAAAAAAATCTCACTCATTCACATTAGTCATTAATTCTGGGAACCTCTACATTATGTAGAAAAATGTTTGGCTAAACCTCCTAGCATAAACAAGACAGGAAGCGTCCATATTTACCCTGCTTGAGTGAACAGATTGTCCTCAGGGCTTTGCATTAGAAACTCACCACCTGGAAGGACCTCAGCAACTTCTAATGGATCTCCACCTTCTGGTCTTGTCCCTTGTCCTGTGTACCCAAGTGAGCATTTAGAAGCATAACAAGAGTCCTATCGTGTATGGAGTAACTTCTGTGTGCTGGGAACTGGGCTGGGTTCATAGATCATACCCTTAACCCTCACTCCAAGACTGCGATTGTACAGGCAGCCCCATGTTACAGATTAGGCATCGAGGCACAGAGAAAATGAGTACCCTGCCCAAGGTCACCCAATTAGCAGTGGAGCAGGGATTAATCCCAGGAAGCTATGCCCCAGAGCGCGCGCTTTGAACTCCTCTCCTGTGCAATCTCCCATTACAGAGCTAGCCCATTGATTCTCCTACATAAAAATCTTTTAAAACATTTTCTGTAAGTCCACATCCCCTGCCTGTATCTCTCTGCCCCAAATTCCTATAAGGTTAACTCCTTCCCACCACCCAGGCCTGATCTCAAATATAAACTCCTCCTATTAAATTTGCTTCCCCTGTACCCTCACCCCACCCACCATCCACCCCCACCCTAGACCCTCTTCTTTATACTTGGTCTTTATTTCCTTGAGGCATATCCTATCTGAAATCAATCTCTCTCTTTCTCTCTCTCTCTCTCTCTCTCTCTCTCTCTTCCTTATACCAGAGGCACTTAACCACTGAGCCATATCCCCAGCCCTTTTATTTTTTATTTGGAGATAGGGTCTCCCTAAGTTGCTTAGGGCCTCGCTGAGGCCATGTTTGAACTTGTGATCCTCCTGCCTCAGCCTCCTGATCCTGGGATTACAGGTGTGAGCCACCGCGCCCTACTGAAATCAATCTCCTATTGTTGATCCAATAATTAGCTGCTCCCCCCTCTAGAAAACCCCAGCAGGTCAAGACCCTGGCCTGTACTTTTCAAAGCTGTACTCTTAGGACCTAGAACAGTGCTTGAAATAGACCAAAACATAAGATATTGGATGGATGGATAAAAGGATGAAAGAGTAAGGGCCCCTGGGATTTTCTTTCTATGCAGGAAGAACAACGCCCTCAGAAGGAACCACAAATCAGATCTGAAGTTAATCAAACAAGTTTTACTAAACTAATAGAAAAAGCCAGTAAATGGTTAAGGAGACGTTTGCCTGTTTGGAGGTGTTGTTTGCTGGTCATTTCTGTTCATAAATTCTCAGTCTTAGAAGAAGACTCTGTGGCCATAAAAGACCACAACCTCCTTTACCAGAGGAAAATACAGCGACTCCAAGTGAGGGAGAAAAGTCACACAGAACCACACATTGAGTCAGAAACAAATTTGAAGCAAGAAACCAGCTGTCTTCGTCCTCCACGTTTACTTCTGAAGCAGTTGGGAAGTGTTGATGGGCACATAAATCAGGACTGCTTTTCTTGATAGCATCTTAGTTAAAACAACAGCAATTTAAAAACAGTAACAATAGCTGCTAAGGCAGCACATAAATGCTTTAAAACCCTAGGAGAGGCCACTATCATCTCCATCACCAATGGAGAAACTGAGGCCCAGAGAGAGGTGAACTATTCTGTCCATACCCACATAGTTTGCAGATGTTAAAGATTTAGGAGGCAGTTTGAAACGAGGCCTCAAAAGCACACAGTTTGGACAGAACTACTTTATGAAAGTCTCCCAAGAAATGGATTATGATGTAGACAGCAACACAATACAGAAGACTGCCCTGTTCTTTCAACACACGCCCGCAGGGCATCTCTCCACCAACCTACAGATTTCTGCTCCTGGTCCCCTGGTATGGGCCTCATGGCTGTGGTCTGCCCCTTGCTTTGACGTACAACATTTCAAGACACTGAAGTTATGAACAGTGAATTTAAGGACAGAAATATCCAGCAAGCAACATCCCTAATCTTTCCTCTCTTGGGATCCAGACGCCCACCCCTGGATCCCAGAGCAGTCAGCTCAGCCTCAGGATGAGGGGTGCTCCCGCCAGCCAGTTAGTGGTTAGTGACTGATTAAAAACAACCTCCACTCAGCTCCAGGGTGACCTCACCACACTTGCTTCAGGACACGCCTCTCACTGTTCCTCAGAAGCTGAGCTCAGAGCTCAAAGGTGGACGGAAAGGTGGTGGGAGAAGGCCCATTTCCCCAGCTTAAAAGGATCCGATTTGCAGGCAGGAGATGGGTGGCAAAGGGACATGCTAGCAGGGCGAAACAGCAGGAAGGCGGCCTCTGTGCTCCAGGGCAGGAGGTGAGGCTGACGCTCCTGCTGCTCTGTGCCCCCTGGATCAGATGCCCTAAAACAGTTCCGCAGGGTTTGTCTTGCTAGACATTAGGGGCTCCTAACACAAGCCACCTGGAATTTCTCCACCCACTGAGTATTATGCATCCCTGTATTCATATCTTCCTCATTGGCAGCAACCTCAAATGTCAAGTGTCTCTTTTCCAGAAGCCCTGAACTGAGGAAAGAGGATGGGGGGATGTTTTCATCCTGTTCGAAGATCACCTGGAGCGAGCTGAAGTAAACAGAGCCCTTGGAGTCCTTGGTCTCTTCTCCCTTTGCCTCCTGGTCCCCTCTGCTCCCCTGCCAACCTCCTCAAAGGCTGCCCTAGCAGCTCCTGGTCCTGGGAACACCGTCTTGCATACACGAGTCCCCACATTAACCCTGCTCCAAGGCAAGGTACCAACAAAAGGCTTTGCTTTGGAAAACTGAAAGGGGAGGTCAGATGGGAAGAAGGTGGAGGCCCCTCCTGTCTTGAATTAAGATTCCAGGAACAGCCTAAGTGGTGCCACCTTGGATGTCACCCACAGATCCCTGGGGCCACCTGAAAAGAAACCAGGTTTTGAATAGGTCAGCAGCAGGATGCTAAAATCAGCTGATCGGAGCTTAGTAGAAACTCGCTGACTTTTAGTACAGAGCAGCCAAGGATACTTAAATATTTAGAAGTGTAACTCATCCCTGGAAAGGCCTGCTCAGGCTCAGAGCCATGCCAACCTTCTGGGACCTTCATAGCTAGGATTCTAGCCATCATAGCACCGCAGTATTACTTTTCATTTACTGCACACCTGCTATGTGCCAGGCGCCATGGGAGGAATAGCTTTATACATAGAACGTCATCCCATCTCCAAAATGACTCTGAGAGGTAGGTGGTGTGAACCATTTTACATATAGACAAAGAGAAGGGCAGAGAGGCCAAGTGGCACACTCAAGGTCGCACGGCTAGTCCCGGGGAGAGTCGGGTTCTAAGCTCACTTGGGTTAGAGTCTAAAGCCCATACTTTGACTTTTGCTTTGGTCCCCTTTGTGCCATCACCATCTCAAACAAAAGGAAACTGGGCAAGACACTTGAACAGCTACTTCAGACACTGGCCATAGCAGGCAGTGAGGAACTGTGAGGTAAGCCCCCCAGGCACCCAGCATTCCACCGGAAAGCACCTGGAGGAGGAACAGAGGCAGGACAGGGCAGCTTCACCGAGGTGAAGAGGCGGACAAGTTTCAGGAAGCAGAGTTACCTAGAATCTGCAGAGAAGAATGGAAAAGAAGAGAGAGGGATAGAGAGAAAGGACCCCAGGAAGCTGCACCGATGTCCCGTTGATTCTGCTGCTGAGCATAAACCTGCGTGACCACAGAGAAAGTTCATGAAGCCAGCACAAGAAAAACCAAGGAGCAAAATTCTCAGAGTTCAGACAGGGCTGTGCGAGACTTGCATCCTGAGCACCAGGGGTGGACAGACCGCTCTGAACACTTGAAGGAAGAAGTAGAAAGTTTAAGGACCGTGCCCTTAGAAGGGGAGCCTGGTGATCAGGCTACTCCACGTTCACCATGACAAAGCTGGAAAACAAACGGCTTTAGCTGATCTCTAAGTTGCCTATTTGTTAAAACAAACTTCAATACTTCTTAAAGGAAAACAACAAAATCCAGAAACTCAAACATTAAACATTTCAAATGTCCAGCATAAAATTATCAGTGACTAGACATAAAAACGTGTCCCAAACCAAGGATAGAGCATCTCAACTTGTGGGACAGCATCAAGCTCTTGAACATGTGAAATAGGAATAAAAAATGGGGAGGCAATGCAGAAAAATTATCCGAAGGGCTGAGTTTTGTCCAAACTTTATGAAAGTTGTAAATGTTACAGATCCAAAGATATCAGCAAATTCCCAAACAGGATAATGTTTTTAAATACGTTAAAATACATTATCAATGTATTAACATAAAAAAATTAGTGATCGAAAAACTGTCAAGCAGACAGAGCAAAAAGATTTACAGGTAGGGGAACGAAGACAAGGGTTTCGTGTCAGAAACAGCACAGAGTTGGACGGACGTCTTTGCAATGCCAAAGGAGGGAGGCATCAATTCAGAATTCTATCTCATCCACCCAGCACCACCAAAAGAAAAAAAAAATTCTATCTCCTTCCAAAGGGAAATAAAAACTAGTAAAGGAGATAGTAAAGAAAGTTGTTCCGTTGAAGGAAAATGGTAACAGATGAAAACTAAGACTTAACGAATGATTGGATGGAAATGTAAAATATATGAATCGATCTAAAAGACATTTTTCTCACTTACTTTAAATTGTCTTTAAGACATTACCACTTAAAGCCATAAGAAAACCAAATGCATTAGATGGTCAATGACATACGTAAAGGTGAAGGTATAAAGGATATAGCGGAAAGGATGGGGTGGGAGAAGTAGGCACACTGTCACAAAGGCCTCGCATGCACGGATGCGGTATCAGATTACTGCAAGATACACTTGCTGTATTAAAATGAGGCATAACTAACAGCATAATAGAGACTACTTAAAAAATCACACTCTATTCAAAAATTGCAATAAAAACAATAAGTAAAAAATAAGTAGCATTTAATAGGTAGGCTTAATCAACTCCAATCTAACCGTATTGTTGATTACGTTATGTGCAAATAGCATAAATGCTCAAATTTTAAAAAGTACATTAGATTGTCATACTAGATAGAAATTTAAGAATAACTCTACACTCTCTAGAAGAAGACCACTCATTTTATACATGAAAGACACAGATTAGTTACAAGAATAGGATAGAAAAAGAAAGGCCCTATGAACAACAGTCATAAGAAAGGTAGAACTATTATATTAACGTCAGCAAAGTCGACTCCAGAACAAGAATGTTAGAAGAGATCCAAAAGGACATTTCATGACAAACAATTCAGCTATAATATATAATGCATGTCTAAGTGTAGACATGCATCAAATCAAAAACACTGGAGCTTCAAAATCATAAAGCAAGAACTGGGAGAATCAGAAGGATAAATAGGCAAATGCATGATGGAATCACTAAGAATATAGGCTTGAGGGGCTGGAGCAGTGGCTCAGCGGTTACAGCGCTTGCCTGGCTTGCATGAGTACGCGAGTTCAAACCTCAGCACCACGTACACAATGAAGTCTCGGAGCAACGAAAGCCAGATGAGGAACTAAATAAATATTGCTTTTTGGATGACTTTATTATTTCTTTTCTAAAGAGAGAGAGGGACAGTGGGAGAGAAAGAGAGAATCAATTTTTAGTTTTTCATGTGGCTTTTGTTGCTCAGACACTCAGCTGTGTATGTGGTGCTGGGGTTTGAACTCACGTCCTCACCCATGCCAGGCAAGTGTTGTAACTGCTGAGCCACTGCTCCAGCCCCAGAAATATCTTTTTAAAAAAAAGATATTTTCTTAGATTTGGAGGATCCATGTCAGATCTACTTAAATGGGAAGTGATCCTTAATAATTACATAAAATATATATAAACCAATAAATTCTATCTAAGGTCCTTTCGAGCAAGAGCCTTGAATGTTGGCATCCAAGACGTGGGCTAGGAAAGACCAATGTCCTTTACCTAGTCTCCTGGGCTCAGAGCTTTGGGAGAGCTCTGGGGTCAGAGGCAGGTCCCAAGGTCTAGAGCACAGAATGACCTCTGATTTGAACTCTACCACCCTCCAAATGTCCAAGTGGATTCAGTTGTCTTAAGAGACAAGGGTCAGGGCAGTGTTGAACATCCTCGTGCTCCTTCAGAAACCACCACCATGTTGTTACAGAGCAGGTTCAGTAGGACCCAGACCTAACTGTAACACGCATGAGACTTGGCACGGGCCTCAGCACACCACTGATTGACTCTCAGTCCCCACACCAGCCCTCCCCTGCTGCCTACTAAGCCACTGACACCCCCCACCCCCCACCACATCCCACCCACCCCCTCACCCCACCCCTGAGCCAAAGGTGAAGGAGTGAAAGGCGTTGATTTCCCAGGACTGAACTGGGAGGCCCCAGTTAAGGCAAGGAAAGGGGTACAGGAGTCCGAGGGTGGGTTTCACTATGAAAACATGGTCACTGCTCTCTGCCGGATAACAGACAGCTCTCTGAGTCACAGCCACATTAGGCAAATGATGAGTGATTTCTTGGAGCCTCTCTGCCTAGATGAGCCTAGTGAAAGGCCCTCGAGGGCCCAGCTGAAATGACGCAGCTGCCCCCAACTGCTGGATAGACAACTGCAGCGCATCGATTTCCGAAGTGAAGCTGAGCTGAGCCACTTTAATTGGCCTCTGTGTTCTTGGTAACAAATGGTCCTTTGTAATGAAGCTATTTGGGGTCAGGTTCGAGATTTCCCAGAGTGCAGGGGGTGGGGGGTAATCCGAGACAGAAGACCTTCATGGTTTGAATGCTCAACCTGAGTCTTCAGTCCGGAGCCCCTAAAGAAACACAAAGCGCACACCTGCGGCTACCGATCCCAGCTGTCAACCTTTGTGGCTTCCTGTGAAAAGGGTGGAACCGTGGAACCTCACCAGAGGCTTTTTTTTTTTTGAGGACCTGGTGGTTTAACTGAGGCAAAGGAGAGCCTGGAGCAAAGGAGACACCCATTCTCTACACTGAGCACCCACTGCATACCCAACACTCCATACCTCATCTCATTTAGTCCCAGCGTCACAGATGGTGGACTGATGCCCAGTAAGCTTAAGCAAATGGCCAAGTGGCAGAGGAGGTGGCAAGTCTGAGTGTCAAGTCTGGATCTGTAGGGCAGTCTCTCCCCTTCTTGCTACTCCTTAGCCCAGCAGCATGGACATCTCCTGGGGCCTTGTTAGACAGACAGCCTTGAGCCCCCAGACCTCAGGGATCTGAAGCTGGGCTTTAACAAGACTCCAGGAGCTTCCTGTACTCATTTCCTTCGCAGTAACCTTCTGATGGCAGCACCTCAGCCTGACCCACGCTGCCTGGGTTCAACCTCTCCCCCACCGCACACCTGCTTCCTCTTCCCCGCGCACCCTCCCCACCTGCCCATCTCATCTTCTCAGGCTCCTCCACCCCCTGGGGCCTTCTCACCTCCTGGCATGGCTTCCTTGCTCCTGGCCTCCTGGCCCACCAGGTATCTCTCTGTCCACCTGTCAGGTGGCACCCCTCCGAGAGTCCTCCTCTGTTCCCTGGATCAATGGTCTGTGACACTGTCTGAACCACAGCGTCTCACCCCAGCTCCATGGGCTTTCCAATAGTTGTGAGGGACACCACAGTTCAGCGAGAGGACCAACCAGCTTTGGAGCCAGGCAGAGACCTGTATTCCTAACGCCTCCACGCCCTGAGATCTTGGGCAAGCCATTCAGTTGCTCTGCGCCACTTGTCCTGTCACCCAGCCATGGGTCACCCAAGGTAGAGGCATAAGAGGGCACACTACACTGCTGCCAAGCCCCTTCTGCTAATATCCTATTGTCCAGAGCAAGTCACATGACTGAGCCCAAGGACAAGAATTCCAAGAAGTGGAAGTCACAGCAAATTTATATGGCAAAAGGTACAGAAGCCAGGTGGGCGTATTATCTCTTCATGTTCTGTTGCTAATGCCAGGAACTGGGGACTTTATAGTTGTTTACCTCATGGTGCTGGAGGTTCTAGGGCATGGTACAAGCATTGGCTCAGATCTAGATGCATCACAGCATGGAAGATAGCATCACAATTGGGGGCACAAAGGAAACCAGAAATGGGAGGGGCCAGCAATGACCTCCCACAAGGCTCCTCTTAAAGGTCCCTCCACCTCTTCACATTGCCACACTAAGGACCAAGCTTCCAAAACACAAAATTTTAGGGTACACCCTCAAGCCATAGAAGTGGGGAGAAATAGAATAATTGGGGGAAGATTAGGAATGGGTGGAGAGAACACTGTTTAGTTTAGCCTGATTCGGGGCTGTTCCATGTGGCTCTACAGAGGCCAATGTCAGCTCAGGACCCCTCGGAGCAGGCCCCTCTTCGCCAAGCAAGCACCCTGCCCCACCCCTACCAGCAGCTGTCTGTCCACCTGCGCTGTCCAACCTCACACAGGCCCTCTGCCTTTGCCCCCGTGTGTGTGAAGAGCCTGTGGATGTGATGTCCTACCCAGAACTGTGGGCAGTATTTGAGGTTACAACTCCATGAATTCAAAGAGGGGCTTCCGGAGAAGTCTGGGCTGCCTAGGCCCCTGTAACAACCTCCCACCCTCTGCTTCAGGTCAAACTCTGACTAGGTAACACTCTTCTAAGTAGAATAATGTGAATCGGCACACTTGTGAGCCAGTGGCCAGAGTTCCTACTACCTGCCTGTGCAAGGATGTGGGCACAGGTACACTCCAACCACCCTGGCTCTGGCACCTGGCAACAACTCCAAAACCCTAAAGGAGAGAGCCCCAAGCCCAAGAAAAGAAAATTTAACAATGTAAAGCGTTCAGAGCCTACCAGTGACAACACTCGTTTAGTGAACGTAAAGAACCACAGAAGCGTTTTATAGTACATAACCATTTTTATGGCCTTACAAATTTGGTGACTCAAAAAGGAAGCGATCTCCACTCCACAACCCATCTTTTTCCTCTAAAGCTGAAATCTATTTTTAAGATCGTTAGAGTCCACATTTCTTAAGCCCGTCATGAAACCCCATCTTTTACTAATTTGAGTGTCGTCTGTCTTGTCCCTCTTGTACCCCGAAACTCGGCAGGTCTCATGCCGGGCATCATAGATGTTCTTCCAACTCGGAGTCCTCAACGTCGCCGTCGGGTCAACACGGCCTGGGATGGAATTAGGTCCGCTGCCTGATGCCGCTGGCAGTTTCTCAAGATGGGCTGGAGAAGTGAAGATGTTTCTCGGCCTGAGTTTAACAGTAGAGATGGAAAAGAAAAGACAGCGACAAGACCAGGACACTGATGGAACACTGCAGGAAGTTGCCGGCGGAATCTGCGGGAGTCGCGCTGGTGGCCAAGGGGACCTGGGCATCCAACTGCGGAGGTAGCAGCAGCGCCAGCAGCAGCAGCCCCAGCCCGAGCCTGACCATCATGCCTCCTCCCATTTCAGCTGTGCGGTGCCGCGCGTCTGACTCGCTGCTCTGGTGCAGGGCTCCGCGGGCTGCAGTTAGGTGCAGGCGAAGGAGTGAGTGCGGCCGTTGGGGGCGGCGCCTTATATACCGGGGAGCGCCCCAGGGCCGTGACGTCACAGCGCGTGCACGCTCTGGCCCCGCCCTCCACGGGTGCGCCACCCCCAGGGACACGCCCACCTGCGGGTGCCCGTCCCCTGCCAAAAGCCTCGCTTTTGAAACAGAGCCCCTAAAACGTTAAAGGTGCAGAGTGCCTGGACCCAATATTTAGAAATCCAAAATTCCCATTCTTTTCGTTCCAAGGGACTTTTTTTTTTTTTTTTTGGTATTCTGATCACCCAAAGGGACACACAGTCTTGTACTTCAAAATGGGAGTTTGGCCTATGTGAAAAGAGGCTCATACCCAGAAGTTGTCATGACTTGCATTTGATATGTTTTTCGAAGGTACACCTGTCTTTGATATAATCAAGATTTATTCTATGCTTAAGATTTCTTTTTCAGGAACGTGAATTCTTAAAAAAAAAAACAAAAACATAAAAAACAAAAGAAAAACAAAAACAAAATACTACCGCTGGAACTGTGTGTGCCTAGCTTTGATCCCAAATTGTGGTGCTTGTAAAGATTCTTCTATTTATAGTGGGGAAAAAGAAAACACACCACTGCTTCAGTCTTGGTGGTTTCGACATACAGTGAAATGTATGTATTTCCCCAACAGCTTTACACTGGTTACATCCTGGACCTCCAACTAAGAGTCCTGCGGGACTGAGGACTGAAGCTGGTGCTCTTCCAGGTAAAATAAACCAAAGTGTAAACTGCTTTTTTAAAACAAAGACTATAGAAAGTTGATGGAAATTTTAAAAATAACAGTTTGTAGTTAATAGTGTGCGCCTTCTAGTCTGAATGGGAAATGACCATTTTTGAAGAGACTGGAAGGAGTAAAAAGAAATATGTGCACTGGCGTTTGAAATTTGGGGATATGACTTTAATAAGAAATTAATAGAAATTTGGAAAAACTTTTGCTTGATTCTCTTGTGGCTTGGGCAGGCTCTTTAAAGTTCCTCAATATCTTGCCATTTACTTTCCAGTATGTAAATATTTTCTTTGTATTCCAGAAAATGAGAACCTACTTTCCCTTTGCTTAGTCCTAACTGGATTTCCCCTTCGGAAATCGGGTTCTTTTCCTAGTCTCAGGGGGCTGCCTGAAGAGCTGTCTGATTCCTTGACATCATTTGGGAGTTGATTCCATGCAAATTTGGTCTCCTTCTGCTAACATATTTTTGCTCAAAGTGTGTGATGGTCACAGCAGACACAAAGAAGGCAGGAGCTGTCCTGGAGGCCACAGAGGCCACCACAGTCCCCTTGGTGCCCACATGCCCATGGATCCATGCCATAGTCCAACAGGAGGTGTTTTAAGGTCAAAGATCCTCCTGGCTCTCCCAAACTTTTTGGACTATTTAACAAACACATCAAAACCAGCCTCCTCCACTTTTCAATGACTGGACAGGAAGCCAGGACTCACATTTGGGGTAAGGACCCCAAATTTGTGTTCTTGGCTTTCTGTTCTCACCAACAGAGACCCCTGGTGGACAGATGTGTGTGAGCTTGTGCCCCTCCACAGTCTTGCTTCTTAGACTGCTCTGCTGGAGGGTCTCCCCTCACCATCGCTGGCAGTCACCCGGCACAGAAACCTTGCCCTATGGTGATGGAATCCCCCTGTCAGCCTGAACAAGCCAGAGATTTTCTTCCCCAGTCTCCTTTGCCACTTCCAGCAATCGCATGGCGAGTCTCCTCCAATCAGAAGTGTCCCCAGCCCACACTTTGGAAAGAAAGTTCTCCTCAACTTCTCAGCTTAAAGGGACTGGAGAGTTTGCGTTGTGTGAGATGACACTTGAATTCATATTCCTCCACCCATTAGGACCCAGGTAAGATGTTCCTCCTCTAGGAAGCCTGCTTTGTTCCCCAAGACCAGAAATTCTCTCTCCCTTCATCTGTTTCGCCTTGGGCTTTCCTCTACCACCTTACAGCAACTCCAGTCCAGGGCAGTGAAATCATGGTCATCTAGTGCTATGGTTTGGACGTGAGGTTCCCCACAGAAGCTCATGTGGGAGACAAGGCAAGAAGGTTTACAGGTGAAACATACAGCGTCAAGAGAATTTTGACCTAATCAGTGCATTGATTCCCCTGATGGGATTGACTGTGGGTGGCTGTACGTGGGTAGGGTGTGGCAGGAGGAGGCAGGTCAATGGAGATGAGGGCTGCTACATGTGGTCATGTACAGCACTGACAACAGTACCTGACCTGTCACAAGCCCACACTGTGTGACTTCATCCCCTGCAGAGGGGCCTCCCGGGGATGTGTCTGTCAACTGTCAGGTGGCCCACCAAGCACTCCAGTGGCCCCAGATTTCCTGCAGTACCCAAACCCTCTGACTGTGATCCCAGCCATGCCCTTCACTCCAAGTCCCCTTGGCATTCTGAAGTCACTCATGTCCAACCTCTCTTACTGTCTGCACAGCCACCCAGCTTTCATCTGTCACTGAACCATCATGGCTCTTAAGTGATTTCTTTGCTGCCAGAGTTCCCCTCCTGCACAGGTGTCTCCCCAGGATGTGGGTGCCTGGAGGCCATCCTCCAGCTGAACCAGGTGACCGTGAGTCCTGTGGCCCTCCGTTGGAATGTAAGCTCTGCACCGCATTCCAGGCTCTGCCTCCTGCAGGCTCCAGACCTCAGGTGCTGCGTCCTCCCCCAAGACCCCTAGGCCTCCACCTGTTCTTCAAGCAGCACATCAAAGATGTGAAACCTGAGTGCCCAAGGCCAAGCTCATGAGCTCCTGGCCCCCATAGATGGCGCCTCCACCCTCCATCCAGTTAGCCCATCCGGGAGCCTTCTTCCCACCTCTAAACTGGTCTTGCTTTCTAGAACATTCTCCCTTTGCACCTTCTCTCCTCCCTTTCCTGAGCCAGCATCAGGCTTATCCACTTAGAATGTATCCTCCCTCTCCATCACTGCTCACCTCTGGCCTGGCCATTGCCACAGCCGTTACCTGGTCCTGCCCTGCCCAGCCCACCCCACCATTCTCACCCCGTCCACTCCCAGCAGTGAAGGGACAGTGTGGAACCACCCTGCCTGCACCCCCTCTGCTTTCCTACTGCTCCAGGCACAAGTCAGAAACCTCAGTGCGACCAGGCACCCCAGGGCACCTGTCCCCACACCACTCCTCCCCTGGTCACCGGTCCTCTGCTAGCCACCAACCAAGCCCCTTCTCAGGTTGAGAAGAATTTCCTTTTTCTGCCTCCTCCACTTAGAGTTTACTTATCCTCCCTGACACAGGCCAGGCTCTGCTCCAGGCTCTTCTCCCAGCCAAGACCAACCTCAGTTTGTGTTTCACATTCAACCCTGTGATTATTAGTCAATGTCTCCTTCTGCTCCAAAGTCTGTGATCCCTGAGAACAAACATATCTGGTTTTATTCATTGATGTGTTTGTTTCTGTTCTAGGTGAAGTGGGTTGATAACAGCGCTCTTTAATGAGCATCTACTGTGTACCAGGCACTTTATCTAACTTGCCCCTCCCAGTATCCCCATGGTGTAGGTTCAGCAGACTGGAGGTGGATAGAGGGAAAAGCAGATCAGACGCTCTAGACAGACGCTGGGTCTACTGTCCCATCAGCGGCAGCCCCGCCCCTCACTGTAGCCCCAACCCTGGCCACTGAAGCAGCAGTCACGCCCCACAGTGTCAGTGGTCACGCCCACAATGGCAGAGGCCACGCCCATCGTAGCTGCCATCCCTCTGGCTTGCAGGCGCTGAGACCAACAGGAGGGCACACCGTCTCTACAGAATGAGAAGCCCAGGTTCAGGGAGGCTATTGACTCCTGAATCCTAGAATGGGAGCTGGGGAACCTTTGAGTCCGACCTCATGCCTCCATTTCCCAGAGGGAAACTGAGGCCCTGAGAAAAGCAATGTCTTGCCAGGATAGAACTGTCAATTAAACAGTCAATTGATTCATTAAATGGAATAATCACGAAAAATCTCATGTGGTGCATGGCATGTAACCAAGGTTCAATAAACTTGGGTCTCTTCTCTGCTGCCCTGGCTCTCCAAGTCTCCCTACACATTTCCACTGGAAGCTTCTTTACAGCACCAAGACATCACTGAAATGTGGAGTGGACAAAGGGCAGTACCCTACCCACTTCTCTGTGAGCCCCCATCCCTTCAAACCACTGTCTGCCCAGGGTGTGCTCAGAATGCTCTCTGATTTATAGTGCTGCCATCTGTCCACTGGCTCCCAGTGCCCACCAGGGTATCTCCTGAGGTCTTTGAGGGCCTGAGGCTGGGCCTCCCACCATCTGGATCAGATCCCAAGCAAGGGGCTAGAGCTCATCTGTGGGGAAGTGGAGGACCAACTGGGAGGGAGGAGGACTTCCTACTCCTGAGATGCATAGAAAATTGGGAATTCCCACTCTCACCAGGGAATCCAAGGACAGAAGCAAGGGTGGCCAGGGGCACTGCAGGTGAGACCTGTAGAGCCAGGTGGGACAGAGATGGAAGGCAGAGTTGAGAAAGGACTTCAGGGAGCTGTTCAAGTGGACCCCAGAGACCATCCAGGACTGCAGGCAGGTCTTGGAGGGGTTCACAGTGCTGTGCTCCCCTAGATCTTTGGAGAAATTTTCTGCCTTACCATAATCTGATTAGCAGACCAAAATTTCCCTCATAACGTAGGTTGTCTTCCCTCCTGACTTAACCATTTGTGTTGCTACAACAAAATACCTGAGACTGGGTAATTTATACACAACAGCAATGTATTTTCACAGTTGTGGAAGCTGGCAGGTCCAAGATGAAGGCGTCAGCAGATTCCACATCTGGGACGGCTGCTCCTTCTGCTTCCAAGCTGGCATCTATTCCTGTATCCTCACCCAACGGAAGGCAGAAGGGCAAAAGGGACAAATGCCCTCTCGTGAGCCTTTTTCAAGGGGCATTCAATCCTTTCAGGATTCATTCAGATGTTACCGTCATGGCCCTATCATCTCCCAGAGACCCCATCTCTGAATACCATTGTGTTGGGTGCACATTTTAACATGAATTTTGGAAAAATTCAAATATTCAAACTGTACCACCTCCCCACCCCAAAACACCCAAGGACACCTGCCTCCCCTGATCTCACAGTGCTGGTGTTATGACACTGGACCTGGTGACTAATGAGTCACAGACCTACAGTGGCAGGTCTACAGTGGGAAGCTCAGGGTTTTTTTCCAGCTATGAGAAACACACTTATCTGCCCAAACTCAAAGAATGGACTAAGAGACAGAAGGTGTAACAATTAAGTGAGGTTTTTACTGATGGTCTTGCAAGACTAAGTGCCTGGGGGAGCAGGCATATCCAGAGCAGTTATAATCAGCATTGATTCTCCCGAAAGGAAGGTCCCTCCCCAGTTCCTCATTGGCTGAGTACTATGGGGTGTCCATCTTCTGAAAGGTGGTTTTATTGTCTCCTATTGGGTTAAAGAAATGTGCCTTTAGTTGTCCCCACCTCGCTTTGTCCTTTGTGGAGGGACCTCTTCTTGGGGTGAATGTACTTTGGCATGTATGAAACTTACCTTTGTTGGTCAGAAGGTTCCTTCTCACCTCCTGTTTGTCAGGTGGTGGAGAATCTGTTACACTCAGGCGTTAACTGCTAGTCACCATTTCTTCTGTTTCCCCTTTGGCTGTTTTCTTTTTATACCCCAGGATTTTTACATTTAAAGCTTGATACTGTGTTTTGAAACTGGACTGCTGGACTGCACTTGTCCCACAACTCTGCCATCCTCTGACTTGTAGCAAGACCTGGCCCCGTGGGTTCACCCAGAGATTGGATGGGGCTCCTTTGCAGTGATCCAGGTGATCCTCCCTGATAAAGCCAGTCATCTTGAGCAAGTACACACTCGCACATTCCGGGCCTCACACCTAACTCAGCTTGCAAACTCACTGAAAACCTAACTTGGGAATTCGCCTCTGTAGCACGCAGAGTCTTAGCCAATCACGGTAAACTGAGCTTAGCCCCAGGGCAGATGCGGCATCTCTGAACCCGCTCTGGTCCTCCAGATGCCCCATTTGTGTTGTTCTTTGTCCAGTTAGACTCTGTTAAATTTGTCTAAATTTTACAACCCTGAGAATCTGCCCTTTGTGTACCTGGATCCCATTCCACCTATTCCAGAGGCAAACCCCAGAGCTGGTCTCCTCCAAAAGGAGGCTAGCCCCACCCACAGCAGGGAGAGCCCAGGACCCCGCTCTCCTCGAGGCAGCCTGGACCTGAGTTCAAGATCAGGAACCCTTAGAAGCATCAGGTCCCTCCCTCTCCCATTCTGCAGGGAGAGACAACCTGAGGGGAGAAGTGATCTTCCCAAGCCACCCACAATTTGAAGACATCTCCTCTCTGCTCTCCTCCTCCCACTTCTCTAACCCTTTCCTTCTCCCCGAGCTCCCTCTTGGTCTCATTCAATGTATCTTTTACTCCAGGTCACATAGTAGGGTAGCAGGTATGGGACTGCATTCTGCTGTAATCACAAAGCCTTGGGAGTCTGGTGGCACCGGATTCAAATCTCAGCCCTGCCACTTCCTGGTCCCTTGTCCACTTCATCCTTCAGAAGCGTGTGAGCTTCTTGGAATCTTGACCCCTCCCAGGAAAATGGGACTAATTTTGAGAGGCTGCCTGGTAAGACTCAGGGAGGACTGAAGGGATTTGCCCAGTGCCTGGTGGTCACGGTTCAGAGACAGGGAGAAACAGACAACAGGAAGCGCGGTAGAGCCTGGTCTCCTGACCTCTCCTCCTCAGCCATTGTGATGGCACAGGATCTCTTGTGGGCTTGGCCTTCTCGGGTTGTGTCTGGAGAACATGTAGAGAGGATATTTTGGTGGGTTTTCTTTGGCTCAAGTGGGGGGACATAAGGGCTCAGTGACAGCATATGACTGCATATCACTGCGGTGTCTGTGCGGTCCAGCTATGGAGAAGCCGGAAGCAGCCTCCTGGGTTCCTTTCCACACCCTGAGGCTGCAAGTCCCCTTCCAATGCCAGGGAGCCTGGAGGGGCCTGCATGGCCCAGGAAAGGACAAGAACAGTCTTACCCCAGCTGCTGGCTTCTTCCAAGTTGATGAGGCCACCGTCCCAGCCTCCCATCGTTTCCTGGTAAAAGAAGGGAGGAATGGGGGAAGAGATGGGATGATTTTGTCTCAGGAAGGCCCCCTGAGGTGGTGTCATCTGAGCTGAGATGGTCATATAATCTCGAGACTGAATCAATTTTGTTTACTTTTTTTCATCCGGTTCATCTGATTTTTGTTTGTTCAACACTTAGTTGTACAGGTGGTGCTGGGGTTTGAACCCAGGTCTTGCACCTGCCAGACACACGCTCTGCAGCTGAGCCGCAGCTCCAGCCCCAGGATTAACTGGCTCTTAGCATTGGATCCTCTAATCCAGGGTGGCAACATGGAATCCTCTAGGGGTCCAGGCAGAAAGAGCTCAGTAGGACAAAGATGATGCTGAGCTCAGCCTCAGAGCTGAATGGGGTCTGGAGCCGGTGAGAGGGGGAAGGACTTCACCTACACAGAGCCCAAGACCAGCCCGTGGGGACAGAAGCTGCCCAGCTCCAGCTCTTGCTCCAGCCTCACCCAGTACAATTTTCAAGAAAAGATATCAGAGTTTCAAGTGTAAAATTGCAATTTAAGAAGATTGGTCCTCCCCTCCATCTCCTCCTGTCTCCCCTGCTTCCTTCTTTTCTTCCATGCAGAATGTTTATTCTCAGAACCCTTCCCAAACCTCTGACATTTGAACTTTGAAATTCTAATATTTTCTATTTCTCTTTCCCAGAGGGAGCCTTCTGGGTCAGACTTGCTCGGGGTCTGTGACTGCCCTTCTGGAGGTGAAAATAACACAGCCCTGGCTCACACACTGACTGGAACAACCAGCACCAGGGCCCTTGCCACCTGGGAGATGGTGTCACCATTTGCAGAAGCCCAATGAATGAGTAGAAGCTTGAAGCAGTTCCGAACGGAATCTGTGGCCACACAGCAAGCTGGGCGAACAGCTGCAGGGGTGGCGGGGGAGACCTGTGTGGGCTGCTCATCGGAGCTCCCTTGGCCACAAGGTGGGGACTCATGGACGACTGGCCACTGGCTCTGCACCTGCCTCGGGGTCTCCATCATGTCGCTCATCCTCCACTCTAGCAGGAGACCAGACCTGTAAGCCATCCACCTCCTGCTGGAATGGCTGGTGGGGTGATAGGGCCTGGCCACAGCGAGGGCAGCTGTGATGCTCTGCCCACACCAACAAGGAGGGAGGGAGGGGCTCTGCGTGGCCACGCCCCCACCTGCAGTCCTGGTCTCAGGCTCCTCCCACCACCAGGGACTTAGCTGCTCCTGCTTGCCCCATAGAGGGGAGAGAGGAGAGGACGCACCTGCTTCTTGATCACCTTGGCACAATAGAGGTCACACGGTCACACACCCCTTCCCCACCTAAATGCAAGGAGTGCTGGGGAAGGGCACACACTGCCTGGTCAGCCCCTTCCCAGTCGTGTCTGGGCAGCACTTGACCAGCAACAGCACAGCCATACTAGCCACTGTCCTCCCCCACGTGTCGAGGGGTCCTGGGGAACAGTGGTTAAGAATCCAGGGAGGCGGGGCTGGAGCGGTGGCTCAGCGGTTTCGGCGCTTGCCTGGCAAGCACCAGGACCCGCTTTCAAACCCCAGCACCACGTACACAACTGAGTGTTGGAGCAACGAAGGCCATGTGAAAAACTCAATAAAGTTGTTTCTCTCTTCCTCTGTCTCTCTCACTGTCCCCCTCTCTTTGGGGGAAAAAAAAAAGGAATCCATCAAAGGGACAAAAGCGGACTCAGATCCTGGCTCTGCTTACCAGCACGGTGGAATGGGAATGAGCAGAACCCATTGGCTGCTGAGCCTCAGCTTCTGCATCTATAGTGACCCCACCCATTCGAGGCTGCCACAGGGCTTTCAGGGGTCCCCTCTTGGGAATGTTCAGCTCAGGGCCTAGCTCTTGGTGACCGTCATTCAGTAGGAGTGGCTGTGGGGGAAGAAGGTCCAGACACTGGGGACAGAGAGGGGAGAAGGAAGACACTGAGGGTGGGCCTGGGCTGTCCTCCAGCTGGTCTTCAATGCAGGTGGTTGAGATTTATTTCAAAAACAAGAGGAAAGACTCCATTGAGAAGGGAATGCATTATGACAGGCGATGATGCCACAGAGACCGGAAGCTGCAGTCTTTGGAGACAGGTTTTCAGTCTCTCCCAAAAGGAAATCTCCTAATACAGCCTGAATGTCCATCAACTAATGAATGCACCAACTAATGAATGGACATAAAATGGAATGTCATTCAGCGATTGAAAAGAATGACACTCTGGCATAACTGCTGAATGAACAGGCCTTGAAATCGTCATGCGCAGGGAAAGAAACTAGCCACTTACTACACACACTTCCATGTGTATGAAATGGCCAGAGCAGGCAAATATATGGAAAGGCACATAGATCAGGGGTTGCCCAGGACTGGGCGATGGGGGACTTGGGGAACCGTGTTTCTCTTTAGAGTGACAGAAAGTTGCCAGGATGTTTTGGGGCAGTGTTTGCACAACTCTGTGATTACACTGCAACCATTGTACTCTAAACAACACATTGTTAATCCTAGCTCAATAAAGCAGTTACCCCTTCCCCAAAAGAATCTCCTAATGAAAACAGCCCAATGTTCATTGAGACCATCGAGATGACAGAGCTCTGAGCCCTCAGGGGAGAGATGCCACCAGTAATTGTGACCCATCTCTGTAAACCTTGGCCACTCTGGGGCACAGCCCAAGGAAGAGTCTCATCCTGAAAATGGGGTCCCGGAAGGAGTCAGGGGTCCTATTGGCTGCCGACTTGCTGAGTGGCCCTGGGGAGTCACTTGAGAACTCCGAGCTCTGCTTCCTCAGCTGTCTCCAGTGGCCACAGTGCCCCAATTGTCCTCCCAGATCCAGACAGTACAAGGCCAGGAGGCTGTGGGGGAGGGGAAGAGACTCGTGGCACTGGTGGCCTTATGAAAACCTGGGAAGCTGTCAGGCACCTGCTTCCACCCGCATTAGTGACCCTTCGCTGTCCCCTTGCCGAGAGTGAGGCAGAGCAAGGCCCCGCCTTGGCAGCTTCCTCCTGCAATAAGTCAGGGCCCAAAGACCAGAGGGGGGCGTTCCTTTGTTGCCTCCCAGGTGTGCCTCCCTGCCCTGAGGAATCGCTGTGCTGCTTCACGGATCCCACAGCAAACCCCCAGTCTGAGTTCAACTCATTAACAGATGACACTGGGCAAATTACTTGGTCAAGCTGGACCTCAGTTTCCTTAGCTGTGAGGACATAGTAATGATACCACAGCATACGTGCGTGAAATCCAAGCTGCACCCTGCTGTTCGGGGAAATCAAGGAAGGGGTCATACCTTGAGCGATGAATAATAAAGAGGAGTTTTCCAGGGAAAGGGTATAGTGTGTGCCAAGGCCCTGAGGTTGGCATGGTGACAAGATTGAAAGCAGGTAAGTGCTGCTCAGCAGACGAAACAAGGAAGGAGTGTGAGGGAGATGACGCAGGAAGAGCCGCTGGGCTCAGACCACGTAGGGCCTTCAGGGCCACACTGAGAAATATCATGGTAGGACCAGCCACAGGAAGCCTTCAAAGTCATTTGCACAGGAGAAATTGGGCCCAGCACTCAGGGATGTCTCCTAGAACTTTCTTTGCATCTGGGCAGGGACTGGGCATGAAGGTGTTGGGCTGAAGAAGGCCTGGATATGCCAACACTTATTCCAGAAATTTGCAGAGGTCCTTCAGGATCCCTTCAGGGTGCTGAGCTCTCCACCACCCACTCAGTGGGCCTCTGCACTGAGGCACTGGAGACCACTAATTGGCATTTGACAGAGGTGTCCTGTGTCTGAGCTGGACCTCCACAGGCCGGTTCCCATCTGTGTGTCCTTGGGCAAAGTGCTGCACCTCTCTGTGCCTCAGTTTGTCTGCACAGCAGTGCTCTGGGCAGGACCGTAAAGGCTCAGAGGCTTGGATGCATTCAGCCCATTGGAACAGCACGCAGGTGGAACATCTCAGGACGGGTGTGGGCTAAGGAGGGGAGAGGTGAGGCTGGAGACATGAGGGCCTGGGGTCCCACCCCTGTGCTCACAGGACACACTTCCAGGTCTGAGATCGAGTCCCAGTTCTGCTCTCGATCTGCTACGTGACTCTGGGCAAGTGACTTCATCCTTCGAACCTCGGTTTGTTCAGTGATAATATGAAGATGGTTGTACCTCAAGAGTCGCAAGAGTAAGATCTCATTCATTCATTCAGCTACGCACACCCAGCTCTGTGCTGGACCCTGGGCCTCCGAGAGGATGTCAGTTTCTGTAGCTGACCATCTCGCCAGAGAGACAATGGATGAAGAACCACTAATAAATGCAGGTTATGGAATCTGATGAGCAAACTGAAAGGAAGCTAAGGAATGTGGCTAACATACGGAATGGTGGTCTGCCCCAGACTTGGATTGGGTCAGGGTACCTGGGAAGACAGCTATGAGGATGTGACTGCACCACACATAGGGACAGGGATAGGGCGTCCCCCAGGGAAGGAACATGGGGGAGGCTGATCAAAGTGTGTTCAAGGGGTACCCATTAGGTCAGTGTGCTGGGGGGTGGTAAATGAGTTCTAAATGTGTAAAGTGAATATTGACAGAATCAGGGCGGGAAACTAACAGGAGAACATCAATAGCACCACTCTCAATAGTAGATAGAACAACCAGACAGATCAATAAGGACACAGGGGACCAGAACAACACTACAGACCAACTGACCCAGCAGAACAGTTGGATCAACAACAGAATAAGCACACACGGAACACTCTCCAGGAGAGACCACAGGTTAGACCACAAAACAAAACAAGTTTTAATAGACTTAAGAAGATTGGACTCACTCAAAGTATCTTTTGCAATCATAATGGAATAAAACTTGAAATAAATACTAGGAGGAAAATTGGAGTATTTACAAATAGAAATTAAGCCACACATTCTTAAAACACCAGTGGGTCATAGAATAACTCACAAAAGAAATTAGGAAAT
The DNA here is from genome assembly GCA_004027875.1 of Aplodontia rufa. NCBI lineage: Eukaryota > Metazoa > Chordata > Mammalia > Rodentia > Aplodontiidae > Aplodontia > Aplodontia rufa. The sequence continues at coordinate 33,195 of PVKS010002710.1, read as the reverse complement.
ACCTTGAGGTGGCTCAGCAGTTACAGCACTTGCCTTGCATGTGCAAGTACACGGGTTCAAACCCCAGCACCACGTACACCACTAAGTGTCAGAGCAATGAAACCCATGCGAAAAGCTCAATAAAAATTGATTCTCTCTCTCTCTCTCTCTCTCTCTCTCTCGCTGTCCTTCTCTCTTTAAAAAAAAAGAAAAGAAAAATATCTTGAGACAAGTGAAAATGAAATAGCATTCCAAAACTTATGGAATGCAGTGAAAACAGTTTAAGAAGAAAATCTATAACTATAAACAGTCACATTAAAAAAGAATATCAGCTAGGTATACACCCGTAATCCCAGCAATTCAGGAGGCTGAGGCAGAGGGATGGCAAGTTCAAGGGCAGCCTAGAAAATTTAGTGAGACTCTGTCTCAAAATAAAAATTAAAAAGGGCTGGAGCTGGAGCCCCTGGATTCAATCCCCAGTGCTGTAAAACAAAATCAAAACCTAATTTTAACCTAAACATTAGAACGTTAGATACATTAAAACAAACTAAATCCCAAGTTAGCAGAAGGAAGAAAACAACAAAAGTTAGAGCACAATCAAAAGAAATAGAGAATAGGAGAACAATAGAAAAAAATCAATGAAACTGAGAATTGATTTTTAAAAAATCAATGAAATTAACAAGCCCTCCACCAAATTAATAAAGAAAAAACAAAAGAACCAAATAGCTAAAATCAGAAATGAGAGGACTTTACAACTTATATCACAAAGACACAGACGTCTATGGGATTATAAAAGAATACCATAACAACTATATATCAGCAAATTGGATACCTAAAAGGAATGGATAAATCCCTAGAAACATAAAACCGGTGCAGACTGAATAATAAGAAATAAAAAAAATCCAAAACAAAAAAAAACACATGAACAGACCTATAAATATTAAAGAGATTGAATCTGCAGTAAATAACAGCAACAAAAAGCCCAGGACCAGACAGACTTCGCTGGAGAATTCTACCAAATATTTAAAGAAGAATTAACACCAATCGTCCTCAAACTATTTCTAAATTCATTCTGTGAGGCCAGTATTACCCTCATCCCAAAGCCAGAAAAGTCACTACAAGAATAGAAAACTACAAATTATCTGCAATGAATATTGGTGCAAAAATCCACAACAAAATCCTTGCAAGCTGAATTCAACATCACATTAAGAAGAATTTTACACCATGACTAAGTGGGATTTACTGCTGGAATGAAAGGATGTCTCCACAAGCAAAAAAAAATCAATCAGTGTAATGCACCACATTAAGACACGAGAACGTATAATCATCCCAATTGATTTAGAAAAACACTTGACAAGAATTCAAAACCCTTCAGTATTTTTTAAAGAACACTCAACAATGTAGGAATATCAGAAAACAACATCACATAATAAAGGCCACAGGTGAAAAGCCCAAGCTGACATCATCCTCAAAAGTAAAAGGCTGAAAACTTTTCTTCCGAGATCAGGAAGAAATGATGTCTATGTTCAACATAGCACTAGAAGTCCTAGCTAGAGTAATAAGACAAGAAAAATAAATCGCAGGTATCCAAATTGGAAAGGATGAAATAAAATGATTTCTGTTCACAGATAACATGATGGGGGGGTTAGAATGCTTTTTATTTATTCTTTTGATTTAAGCACTGCACATTGAACCAAAGGGTGCTTTACCACTGAGCTGCATCCCAAGCCCTTTTTGTGTTTTATTTTGAGACAGGATCTAAGTTGCTGAGGCTTTGTGTAGAAACCCCTAAGAGTTCTATATAAAACACAAAAGCTGTTATAATTAATAGATGAATTCAGCAAACTTGTAGGATACAAAATCAACATGTGAAAGTCAGTTGCATTACTACACAACTGAAGAATCAGATAAAGCAATCCAGTGTATAATAGCATTTAAAAAGGATAAAATACTTAGGAATAGACTTAACTAAGAAGGTAAATGACTTTCACATTGCAAACTACAGAACATTTGGGTGAAAAAGAAGACATCGGAGGCTGGAGCAGTGGATCAGCAGTTTCCATGGTTTCCTCCCTTGCACAGGGACACAGGTTCAAACCCCAGCTCCACGTTCACAACAAAGTGTGTGAGCACGAAAGCCACATGAAAACTAAATAAAATTGATTCTCTCTCTCTCTCTCTGTCCCTCTGTCTTTAAAAAAAAAGACATAAATAAATGCAAAGGCACCTCACATTCGTGAATTGGAAGACAATAATGGTAAAATGCCCATTTACACAATGCAATCTACAGAGTCTGTGAAATCCCTTTCAAAAATCCCAATGATTTCCAGTTTCCTTTTTCTTTAGTTTTTTCTTTCTCTTTCTCTTCTTTCCTTTCCTTTTTATTTTCCCTCAGAAGCAAAAGAAAACTTCCATGCGGAAGCTCAAAGGACCCCTCTATACATGAACAGCCAAACTGATCTTGAAAAGAAGAATGAAATTAGGGGCTTTACACTTCCTGATGTAAAAACATACAGTAAGTTTTCCATTTCAAATTACGAAGACTGTGCTACTGGCATGAGGATGTGTAGACCAATGGGACAAAATAAACTCCAGAAACAAACCCTTACACATAGGTGAAATGATCTGCAATGAGGACCCAAGCCCGCTCAGTGGGGAAAGGAGACTCTCCTCAAAAAACGTTTCTGGCAATATTGGATACCCACGTCCAAAAAGTGAAGTTGGACCTTCACCTTGTACCATATACCAAAAGTAACTTGAAATGGATTAAAGAGCTAAGCAAGCATAAGACATAAAACTTTAAAACTCCTAGAAAAAGAATAGGCGGAAATTTCATATTAGATTTGGCAGTGATTTCCTCGATATGATACACACAGCACAAGCAACAAAAGTAAAAATATACAAGTGAGGCCACAAAAAGCTTAAAAATCTCTGTACATCAAGGGAAACAATCAGCAGAGTGAAAAGGAAGCCTTTAGAACAGGAGGAAACACTTGGAAATCATATTTCTGGTACAGGGTTGTGGCCCAGTATATAAAGAACTCCTACAGTGCAGCAGCAACATCAAAAACAAAATTAAAAATGGGCAGAGGATTTGAAAGGACATCTTCCCAAAGAAGACAGACAAAAGGCCACCACGCACAGAAAGATGTTCAATGTCTTTCCATTAAGATATGAAAATCAAAACCACAATAATACATCAATTCCAACTCATTAGGATAGTCACCATGAGGAAGGAAGGAAGAAGGAAAGAAGGAGGGAGGAAGGAGGGAGGGAAGGATGGAGGAAGGAAGGAGGGAGGGAGGAAGGAAGGAAGGAAGGAAGGAAGGAAGGAAGGAAGGAAGGAAGGAGGAAGGAAGGAGGGAGGAAGGAGGGAGTGAAGGAGGGAGGAAGGAAGGAAGTGGCAAGGATGTGGAGAAATTGGGACCCTTGTGTACTGTTGGTGGGAATGTAAAACAATACAGCCACTATAGGAAACAAAGTTTCTCTGAAAATTAAAAATAGAATGACCATGTAATCTAACAATCCCATTTCTATGTGCATATCCAGAAGAAATGAAAACTTATTTTCCTGCCTTGTTTCCTTCTTACAATTTTTATTAGTGCATTATAATTTTATGTATTAGCAGACTTCATTGTTACATGCACACAAACATTGTCAGGTCAACTTCACTCCCCAGTACCTCCCTTCCCTTCCCCTGCTCCCCATCCCCCACTCTACCATTCCACCTTCTGTTTTTATGAGACACCCCCCCACACACCTTTTCCACCCTGTTTTCCTCTCTAGCTCCCACATATGGGAGAAAACATAGGAAGCTGGCTCATTTCACTTAATGTTCTCAAGTTCCATCCATTTTCCAGCAATGACATAATCTCATTCTTCTTTATGACTGAATAAAATTCCATTCTGGTACGAGAGACACCTATCTTCTAAGCTGCTGGCTGGATCTGCCAACAGCGTGGAGAGTTTTGCAGAGTTGCCCCCGAGGACAGTGTCCCAGGCACATTCTTCTGTGATAACATTTACCACTTTCATGTCCTTTTAACATGGATCTTATATCATTGTCATTGCCCCACATCACCAAGCACAGGGCTTAGCACTTAGTAGGAGCTGGGAAGTGGTGGTTGAATTGAACAGAACCTGACCCCCAAATTGAATGTGCTTCTGAGATTGCATCAGGGTGAGAAAAGAAAATGTTTGAAAATGAAAACCCTTTTCTTTGGATCCCTGGAGAGCAGAGCTCTTCAAGGAAGACCTTGCAGACCCTTTCGTAAAGTGAAGAAGTGTGGGATGCTCTGCTGACTCTGCAGTTTGCTATTTGCATCTGCATGCCTTTATAACATTAATGATGAACATGTAATATTAACATACTAGCATTAAGAAGTTAAATGTCAAAATTTACAATGACGTATGAAATCCTCCCCAGTATGCCAACCATTGTATTGGATTGGAAACCCAGAGACAGAAGCATACCCAAAGAGCTCCTCTCCCCATTTCCTAGGAAATGCAGAGCCCAAAATATGCAGGGGTTACCCGCAATGTCCCCATTCTCAGACTGCAGGAGGGCACTGTCCTGCATCTTATTGGTCTAAAGACCAGAGTTGGTCTAAAGCACCAGGTTGAGGGGTGACAGGTAACCAGGTGGGCAATGACCTTCAACTCAGCCGCTGCCAGCAAGTTGGGGAAACTATTCCCAAAAGGAGGGCATCTGCTCACAGCTCTGTCCCCTCGTTCAGAACCCCGAGGACAGGAGTTCTTCCATTTTCTATTCTTAACAGAAGAACTTGGCACGAGTGGTAGAAATGGCCTTGGCAGATCTGTGAGGCCAAGTTCTGTGTCCCTCCTCCTGGATCCAGGTGGCCCTCTGGTCCACCTGAAGTTCGCGGCACTCGCCCCACAGGCAGAATATAGTCACCCCTCTGTAGACCTCTTCAAAGGGTCCTCAGGTATGTCCTCAGGCTTAAAGCCCAGGATCTCATCAGAGAAACCAGGTCCAGGAGTGGATGAGCCCCAGCGGCAGTGACTTGGGTCCAGCTAGGCAAGGACAGGACAACAGGGCAGGGGGCACTGGAGAGAGATACCAGAGAAAATTCTTTCAGGGAGCGTGACCACAAATGAAGCAATGAGGTGGGGTTGTAGCAAGACTGGGTGTTTCTGTGGTGAGGAATGAATGGGTGAACACTGATGGAACAGGCCTGTGGACACAGGATCCCTGACACCTGGGAGGGGCAGCATTGTGGAGCCTCATCCACAAGTGGGAGAAACGGTGCCACCTTCTAACCAAGGGGCCTTAGATAGAGGTGTGGACAGCTCCTGCCAGGGAGTCCTGGAACCGTGAGGGGTTTTTCCCCGCCCCAGACCACTTCCTTCCTTGTACAGAAGGCTGATGATACCTGACTGATGGTCACTGGCCACTTTAGGGGCATGAGAAAACCAGTCACGGAGGCCCACGGAGAGCTGAGAGCAGAGCTGAGAGTGGACTTGAAGATCACGCAGCTCATCTCTGCGGATATGAAGTCCAAAGTCCAGACCACATAGCTACAAGTGCTTCCTAGGCGCAAGGCCCTCTCCTGCGCTCCCGTCTGACCCTCATGACAACCCAGTGAGGCAGCACTATTGCCACCACATGGTACCCATGAGATGCTAAGGCTGGGGGAGGTTATAGAATGGTTCAAGGTCACATGAATTTGGATTTGAACCTGGGCAACGTGGCTCCACAGTCCTTGCTCCTTATTGCTATCTCATTTGAAAGGTTGATCATTCCTATTTTATAGGTGAAGAAATTGAGGCTTGGAAGTCATTTGCCCAGGGCTGGAGCAGTGGCTCAGCGGTTGCAGCATGAGCAAGTACACGGGTTCGAACCCCAGTACCATGTACACAACAAAGTCTTGGAGCACTGAAAGCCACATGAAAACTAAAAAACATTATATTCTCTCTCTCTCTCTCTCTCTCTCTCTCTCTCCCTCTCTCTGAAAGAAAGAAAGAGAAAGAAAGTCACTTGCCCACAGCAGCAGAGTTGGGATTTAAATCCCAGCCTGTGACTCCAGAGCCTGAGCTCAGACAGCTGAGCCCTGGCTAGGACCAGCTGAGCCCTGGCTAGGACCAGTCTGTCCTAGTCCTGGAGATTCCCCACCACCCCTCCTGGTGGAACCCAGCCTGCTCGCCCACCCATGTGGAGCCTAGACATGGGAGCCTATGGTCTCTCTGAGGCCTTGAGCCCCACCCCAAGTCTCCTATGTTTGCAACACACCCACCAAGATATGGCTGGCCCCAGCCCTGTGCCCAGGACACCTCTCTGCGCCCAGGTGCCTGGTTAGGTCTTATTAGCAGGTGGCTCACCCGCTCAGCCCTTGTCAACCATGAGGTTCAGGGAGGGCAGGTGGGCAGTTCACCAAAGCTCTCCTGTGGGGAAGCTCAGGGATCATGCTGCTGGAGCTCAGAGAGGAGCGACCTGCCCCAGAGGCTTGAGGACACCTGGCCAAGCTCTGCCTGGGCCACCTTATCAGAGGACACAAAACTCCACCAGTGGGGCCAGACCCCTGACACCCTGAAGTCCAGCTCTGAGCAGGACAGAGAAAGCACAGACACCGACAAGGCAGGCCTAGAGTCAGGGGAACACAGAGCAGGGTGAGGCCACTCAGGTGACAGGCATGCAGATGAGACGCCGACACGGCCTCACTGTGCGTGGGGTGAGGGTGGCGACCAGGGCTCGTCCTTCCTGAATCTCCAGCCCTGGCACGGAGCCCAGCACAGGCTGGCCCTGGCAGACGCTGTTTACCCAGGGTCCAGATGAACAGAGCCCTCTCCTGAGGCCCTCTGGGGGAAGGGTTGTGGGGACCTCATCCTGGTTCCTCCATCTCTGTGAGACCTCCGTACAGCCACACTCCCTGGGGATTGGGGTCCTTGTGCTCCCTTTCACCCTGCATGTACGGGGCTCTGGCAGGAGAGGGTGAAGAGAGTGGGATCCCTTCTCACCTCCCTTAGCCAGGTAGAGCCATCATCCCCCCATGGAGAGGAGTGACCAGTGATACTCCTTCTCCCAAAGAGGGGCACAGCAGGGGTGGGTACAGGAGCAGGACAATGCCACATCACACAGTGGAGACAGGGATGCAGGCTGCAGCATTCCCTGGTGAACAGGGTGCTGGGTGCTGCAGGAAGGAATGAGCTCATTGCAGGGGCCCCCTCCCCCATCCTCCTGTCCTGGGGGTGCGCTGGGCCCTTCTCTTTCCCTTGTAAAATATGTTCCAAGCACGTTGTTTTTCTCTGCTTGATAAGGTGTAATTCATTTAAGGCTCTCTGATGGTTATTTCATGTCTCCAAAGCATACTTTTCACAGAAAGATCAATTCTAAGAAAACACTTAAAGTCTGAGCAACTTAGATCCATTAACAAGTGCTAAGTGGCCCATCGCTCACAGAGGGGGCCTTCTTCCGAGACCCACAAATGATAAAACTGTCCGCTCCGCAGGGAACCCTGGAAGACGTTTACAACAAGGATTTACAAGTCTTAATTATTTTTCTTCCAGCTGAAGTTAAACTTCATTTCTGAGTCCTGGGAGAACGACAGAAGGAATCTCATCAGGGAGAAAGTCAGCCCAGCTCAGTGAACAGAGACACCCCTCCCACATCTCCCCCGCTAAAAGATGTCCCTTTTCCCCAATCCTGATTGACTGATTGACAGGATCAGCTTCTTGTTCCCACAGCCTCCCGCCTTCTCCCATGTGCAGAGGCAGGGGAGGAAATGCAGACCCACCCCAAGGCACAGTGCACCAGAAAGCAAGGGCCGGCTGGGTGCAGAGTCCATTTCCAGAGCCTCAGAGGGCTGGGAGGGGAGGGAGGAACAGAAGAGCATGGGGAGGGACAGCTTCCCAGTTCTGTTGCATGGATAGAGATACAGTTTGCAAAGACCCTGAATGGTGGAAGTGGACCAGGCCCTGGGGCCTCATCTGATGCCCGAATCCCCTTAATAAGAGAATCCAATGTGGATGGTGCTGTGGTGCCTAGCACTCTGTCACAGGAAACTAACATGCACCCAGCACTATGCTGGTACCTTGCCCGTGCTCTCATTTAACCCTCCCAATAAGCCAGTGCAGAAAACCATATTGTTGTCCCCATTTCCCAGATGAGGAGACCATCCTGATAAAGTCATTCTCCTTGACTTGCAAACCAGAGCCAGGTCTGTCTGAAGCCAAAGCTGAATCACTTTATTTCACTCATGCCTCCCTCTGACTCCTGCTTGCACAGCCCCAAGGACAGACAACTTGAAATTCCCAAGGTCACCCATCTCTGGGCCACTTGGACTATTAGAAAGTCTTCCCTTGGGCTGGAGCAATGGCTCAGCGGTATCTCTCTTTCCTGGTATGCACAAGGACGCTGGTTCAGGCCCCAGCACCACATACACAACTAAGTCGTAGAGCAACGAAAAGCAGATGAAAGGTAAATAAAATCTACTCTCTCCCCCTCTCTTTCTTCCTCTTTCTATCTCCCTCTTCTTCCCTCTCTTTGTCTCTTTAAAAAAAATAAATAAAGTCTTCCGTTGGTACCCCTGACAGCATCTGCTCACGTTCCACCAGGCAGCTCTTCTGTAGTCAAAGCCAACTCTTCCTGCAGAGTTGATCCACTGCAGCTTCTATGGCCCTAGCCCTGCCCTGCTGACTGTCCCTGAAGGACGGCACATGTGCCCAGACACAGGTGTGGTCACTGACAGCTAGGCACGCTCTTTGATGCCCCACCGAATCCATTGATTCTTGTTAGAAATCTTCCTTCGTGGAAGAAGGTAGACGACAGAATAAAGAGATTTGAAGCCATTTGTGGTAGTCGGATGTCAAAACTGGCCTCAGTTCTCCACTCTTGCCTGTGTCCCTGCCCTTTGCCTCTCCTCCCGTGAAGAGGAGAAATCTGTCTTCCCCACTCCTCAATCTGAGCTGCCTTGTAATCAGCTTTAGCCAACCCAATGCAGCAGAAATGCTATGGAACCTTTCTAAGCTGAAGTCTAGAGAGGCATTGTATGCTTCTGGTCTGTTTTGTAACCTACCTTCATCCTGAGGTCAAGTTTGGGCTAGTCCTTGGAGGATTAAAAAACAAACAAACAAATAAAACACCTGTGGCAGAGATGCACCATCTGGCTAAAGCCACCCTAGACCAGTCAACTGCCAATCAACACACCAGCCACACTAGGGTGCTAATAATGCCATTGAAGACCAGCCCAGCCAAGCTCAGAGCAGCAGAAGCTCCCAGTGGACTTATAGACTCCTAAGCTAAATGCACGCTTGTTATTTTAGACTGCTGCTTTGCTATAGCTTGTTACACAGCAGTAGCTGATCAATACACCTTACCTCTTTGATTCTATGGCTGCTATACTCAGTCATCATTCAGTGCTCTATCTAGTACCCTGTCTCTTTCAAATTTTCCTTTACCACCATCTTTACACCTTAAAAAAAAAGTAATTTCCCCCATGTCTAGATACCATAAAATGTTAGGATCTCACTCAGTCATTCTTTCATATGGTCATTCAACTAACACTTATTATGAGCTTGCAATATGTTCTAGGAACATGGTTCCTACCTTAACAGAACATACGAGGGTGATTAGCAATAAAAAAAGTGGTTGCAGAAAGCTGGGTGTGGTGGTGCACACCTGTAATCCCAGACACTCCAGAGACTGAGGCAGGAGAATCACAAGTTCAAAGGCAGCCTCAGCAACTTAGTGAGATCCTAAGCAATTTAGTGAGACCCATCTCAAAATAAAATATAAAAAGGACTAGAGATGTGACTCAGTGGTAAAGCACCCCTGGTGCTTTACCCCGTACCACACACAAAAAAATGATTGCAGAAATAACACCACCGGAAATAAACAGCATTTCACTAAGAGTCAGCGTGCGATACCCCAGCCTGAATTTAAGTCACAGTCTCAATGAACAAAACAGCAGACGCTGACAAAGAAGGGAACTCTGTGCTTGAATCATGGAGGTGCACACGGGCCAGACCAGATCCCCAAGAGGATGTCGGCACATGATGAGGCTCTTCAACAAGGCAGGGAGGACTTCCTGTCTCTCCCTGGACACATCCTGCCTCGGAGCTAATCCAGGAAGAAGTGCGCTGGCATCCAAGGGTCCACAGGGAAAGCAAATGCCATCCAGCGGGTATGAGAAAGGTACCGAGACCAGGGCAGAAGCCACGGGCCTTACAGCCTGGCCTGTGCAATCTGTCAGCGGCACTGTCCCAGGCAGGGGGCTCAACAGCTATGAGCCTCTGTCTCCAGCACACATACAGAGATGCCCATCACCAGATCTCAGGTGGTTTGTGGTGGCTGCTGTTTAATGAGAATCAGATAAGATCGTATGTGCAGAGAGGCAGACGCACATTCTGATACATGGCTTACAAACGTCCGCTCCCTCATTAATAGACTCACAGAAGACACAGCATTAAGTCAGCAGGAGAGAACGGGATACTGGAGCCAACGAATCTGGTTCCCATTGTTTTCTCTTATCGTAAACTTGGGCAAGGTTTATATGGGCTGCTCTGCTATCCCCAGGGAAGGCTTCATGCCCATAGAAGGCCCTCCCCAAGCTGCCTCCTGTTCACCCTCGTGGATTAGACTGTATCATGATCATCTCTGGGCTGGGGCAGGCCCTTGGGGAATGGGTGCAGACCATAGGGTTTGAGGCTGGACTTCAGGAAGGACAGTTCTGATCCTCTGCATGTCACCTGCCAGATGACAGATCACGTCATAAAGGACTGGACAAACCTGGAGCCCAGGCCAGAGCAGCAGGCTTACTGAGCATGCCCTGTGTGTCAGAAGCATTGCTATACTGGTTCTTCATCCTTGCAATGTCCCCACAGGACAGGAATTAGCTATTCCCACTTTTCTGATAAGAAACCTGAAACTCAAAACCCAGTTCCTGAGTCAGGGTCCACACGCAGGTCAGGTTGGTCCCAAATGCACATAATTTCTTCTACACCTTCTTTCTTCTTGTGTGGCCACATGGAGACTCTTCATGGTCCAACCAAACTCAGAGCTCCGAACACTCTGAGAGCATCAGGGTGAGAGGGACTTGGAAGTCAGTCCACCCAGGAAAGGAGGTCCATGGGGCTCAGACAGCACTCACCCCGGGTTCAAATCTCAGTTGTTCCACTTACAAAGCTGACCTTGGGCACTTTGCTTAATGTCCCTGAGACTCAGTATCCCATATGAAGCAGAAGATACCTAACTGGATTTCCAGGCAGCTTCCATGAGGACGACCCAGCTCAGAGCACCCAGTTCAGCGGAGACTGCTGCACCTAGGTCTAGATGTCCAAGCCCCAGCCTCTCTCCCAGTGGAAGCAATTTCACACTAGGACCCTCCCTCCCTCATGTGCCTTTTCTCAAGTGGCCAAAGATGCCTCAATTAATTAATCAGGAAAAGTCACTCACAGCGGCCAAAGCTCCGGGAAGCATCTCCCTTCGCCCTCTCCCCACCCCCACTATTCAGATCCCGCAACAGCTGAGCACACTGGGGGAGCGCTCCCAATGGCAGGCGGGTCCCCCCAAGGACTATGGCACCTTCCCTGTAATGACGTTCATTAGTCTGCCTGACATCGACACCGCTCTCGGGTTAATATGTTTAGCTTAATGAGGCATTTATTTTCCCTTAGAAAACTCCTGAAGAAGCGCGTTTGCTCCCTGCGAGCCGCACTGATGAATAGATTAATCCTAGAATAAGAAAATGAAACTAACGGGCTTCTTTTTATTCCCCAGTTATGGCTGGCCTTGAATTAATTTGCACTAACCTGGTTTTTTCTTAAGGGAATGAACAAGAAATTCCCTGCTTGGCTCTATGGTTTGGCTCCCCATACTGGCTCTGAGAAAATTAAAAGGAAATTTTAAAAACTAATACCAAGGTATGAGGAGGAGAAAGGGGTACCTGGTACTTGGCAGCAAGAGAGGCCAGAGCATGACCCAGACTTTCCTGTGTTGTGGCAGAGGCAGCAGATAGGTCAGGGAGCCCATGGCCCACCCTCTGTGGTTGCCAGAAGGTTCACCGTCATAGTCCCACACCCAGACCCTAGCGGGTGTTTATAAGTTTGTTTAGTAACTGAAGTTGATGCTCATAGATGGTGGCTCTTGCTTTTCCTCATGCAATCTCATGATGTCCAGAGGGAGACAGTGGTCAATGACCCTGGGGGATACTGGACCAAAGAGGATCCAAAGCCATTTTCCTCTGATGACTTGACAAATGTCTATACCCACGTCTCTCTTCCTGCAGACTCTGAGAGCCACTGCAAATCATCAGCCCAGCCAGCCAGTGTGATCACCCATCCCCCGTGGGCTGCTAGGAAATTTACTGCCTGCCTGTGTCCAGATAGCACAGAGGGGCTCAGCACAGTCTGTACCCACCCTGCTGGGTTATGACCAAACCTCACTCTGGGGCAAGGCCAGTCCTGTTTTAATTGTGTTCATAATTAGAAGAGGGGTGTAGATCATGAACATGGGCTTTGTAGACAGAAATGTTTGGTTTCAAATCTCAAGTCTGCCACTCGCCAGTTGAGAAGTCTTAGACCAGTCCCTTCACCTCTAAGGCTCTATACCTTAAATTTAAATGGAGACTTTTTCTTTTCTGGGTTGCTGAAATGATTAAATGAAACCACACACATAAATCAGTCAATGCAGTAAGTGCACGTGACTGCACTTCAGTGGAATTAAAAGGTGTTGATATCACCAAGCATAGTTAGTGTTTTGCCCTGTGACTTCTTCAAACCTACTTGCCCTCTGCTGTCTGTTCTCTGGCTTGGTCAGTTTTCAAACTGAGAGTCTGGTCCATTGGGTCCCCCTTCCCTACTTGACCTAGGTTCCCCATCTTCCAGGGTGGCTGGCCATCATGATCCTGACAACTCATCTAGACTCGCGGATCAAAACCTCACTGTGACTCCTAGTTCACCCAGCACCTACTGAGTGCCACACCCAGTTACTTTTATCCCCTTGGGTGGCACTCCTTCCCAACCCTAAACCAGAGTCAGGTGGAGATGCTGAGACAGATGGGAGACAGTTTGGCTTTGCTGTCCCTGATGCTGAAACCTAGAGCAGACCCAGCCTCACACCCAGTCAAGAAAACCCAGCCCCAGGAGGTCTCCCCACCTTCTATTTGGGGACTCCACTGAATCATGGTGCATCTGTCCTGGTTCTAAAGGCACTGGTGGCCCAGTGGTGCAGGCGTGGGGGTGCTTTAGGGCCTTGAATGTGCCTTGGCAGGGCCCTGCCCTTTGTCTCCTTCAGCACCTCGGACAGCGGCCACACCAGTGAGAGGGTCAGAAGTTCCTGGCCAATTCCCCTAGGTTGGTTCTATATCTTGTCCATTTGCCAGTGCCACATGATCATGGAGTGTCGCTCTCTCTTCAGCACGCTGATTTCAATTCCTTTGGATATATACCCGGAAGTGGGATTGGTGGATCGTAGGGTACTTCTGTTTTTAATTTTTTATTCTCTTTTGTTTCGGTGCTGGGGATCGGGGTTTTTAGGTTTTAGGAAGCCTCCATATTGTTTCCCATGACTATACGAACTTATGTTCCCACCAACAGCGTACAAGGCCTCCCTTTTCTCCACATCATCTCCAACCCTTGTTGCCTCTTTCCTTCTTCATAACAACCATTATCACTGGGATGAGTGGATAGCTCATCACGGTTTCAATTTGCATTTCTCAGATGATTGTTGAGTGTCTTTTCATACACCTGTTCACCATTCATATATCAAAACTATGCATAATGTGGATGGATGTCACAATTGTCATGTTGAGAGAAAAAACAGATACAAAATAGTACATATCATATTATATTTTATAAAGTTCAAAAACAGGCTGGACTAAATGATGTTAAGAAGTCAGGATGGCAGGAACATTTGGATGTGTAGCTAATGAAGAGGTTAAGAGTAGGCTTATCACTAATGTTTTGTAAAAATTCATCCAGGGGAACATTATGATTTGGGCATTTTTCTCTATGTGGGTTATGAATCAAAATGTGTTCATTGAAAATCAAGTCAACCAGAGAAAGACCTGATTTGATAACCTATCAAAGACAAACAAGTAGACCTACAGCAGACTTCTTAGCAGCAACAATAGAGAGCAGAAAACAATGGAACAACATTTTCAGTGTCAAGAGATGACTATCAGGGGCTGGAGTGGTGGCTCAGCGGTTTTGGCACTTACCTGGCAGGCATGAGGACCCGGGTTCAAATCTCAGCACCACGTACACAACTAAGTGTTGGAGCAACTAAGTCCATGTGAAAAACTAAATAACGTTCTTTCTCTCTTTCTCTGTCTCTCTCACTGTCCCTCTCTCTTAAAAAAAAAAAAGAGATGAGTATCAAAGTAGAATGCTACAGTCAGCTAACTGCCATCTAAAATGGAAGGTGTTAGAAGAAAACATAGGGTCAACATTCCTGCTTTTTGGCAAAGGCAATAACTTTCTAAATAGGACTCCTAAAACTCAGGAAATAATGCCAAGAGTTAACAAATGGGACAGCATCAAATTAAAAAACTTCCGCACAGCAAAGGAAACAATTAGCAATGTGAAGAAAGAACCCGCAGAATGGGAGAAAAGTCATTGCTAGCTACACTTCCAACAGAGGATTAACATCTAGAATATATATACATACATAAAGAGTTCAAAAAGCTTTACACCAAGAAATCAAATAACCCAATTAATAAATGGGCAAATGAACTAAACAGACCCTTGTCAAAAGAAGAAATGCAAATGGCCAACAAACACACGAAAAGAATGTTCAGTATCAGATGTTAGCAACTAGTGACGTGCAAATCCAAGCTGTACTGAGATTTCATCTCACACCAGTCAGAGTGATGCCATCAAGATTACAAGTAAGAATAAATGCTGGAGAAAAAGGAACACTTGTACACTGTTGGTGGGACTGAAAATTAGTGTAACTGCTTTGGAAATCAGTATGAAGCTCTTCAAAAGACCAGGCATGGAAGCATCACATGACTCATATACTATTTCTCAGTATTTACCCTGAAGGATTAAAGTCATCTTACTATAGTGATGGGTGCATACCCATGTTTATAGCAGCACAAGTCACAATAGCCAAACTATGGAACCAGCCTAGGTGTCCATCAATGGATTAATAGATAAAGAAAAATGTGGTATATATACACAATAGAGTTTTATTTAGTCATTAAAAAAGAAGTTATGGCATTTGCAGAAAAATGGGTGGAATTAGAGACCTTCTTGTTAATGAAAGAAGTCAGACTCAGCAGGTTAAGGGCCATAGGATTTCTTTCACATGTGGAAGCTAGAGGGGAAAAATGGAAAACAAAGGTGGGGGTGGATCACCTAAAAATCAAAAGGAGATCAGTAGAGGAAAGGAACTAAGGGGTGAGGGCCAGGGAGGGAGGGGAAAATGCTGAGGAATGATATCGGCCAAATTATATTGCTATATTGTGTGCATGGAAGAATACGTAACAACAAATCCCATCAATACGTACAGCTATAATGCACCAGTAAAAAAAAAAAAATGGAAAAAATAAAATAAAATTAAAAGGAGTAAGAAGGATATTCCCAGATAGAGCCTGAGGGATCTTATCACGCACAGGACCTCGCTGAGAGAATAGATAAATGACACACGTCAGGGAGACACGGCCAAGAGAAGGAAGGAGTAGATCAAATATACTGTATTGAGCAGAAAAATCAGTGCGCTTGCATTGATTATGTAACACAGGAGCAATAAAAGCAATAAGTGATGTACCTCTCTGGGCTGTAAAGGAGGAGATGAAACACTAGGAAGGGAGGGGTGATGAGAATGAGGGGTTCTAAGACGCTGGAGTTGATTAAAAGGAGGACGGAGATATTGATTTACCTTAGACTGTGTTATGTCACGTGAGCTTATTAAAATGTGAAGGTTAACCAATAAACAAGGAAAACAGAACTTTCAATTTCCAAACCAGTAGAGGGGAAGAAAGGAATAAACAACTTGATTAATATGATGTATGTCAAGAGACGAGTCAAAAAGAAAAAAAATTTAAAAAGGTAATGGGAGTTCTCGGGATGTTGCAAGTGAGAGAGCAGAATCCCAGCTCTGGCATTCACAGCGGTGTGGGATTTTGGGCAAAGGACTTTGATGTCACTGCTCCGAGCCTCAGTTTCTCCATCTGTACATTGGGAGGATTCTCCCCTGCAGCTGTTGTGGGGGCACAGTGAGACCCCACCTGCCTGGTCCCTCAGTGCAGAGAGACCCAGGCAGGGCTGAGTGGCTGCCTCTCACCTCTTTGTTCCCAGGGTCTGGTGTGACAAATGATTTTACAGCTGCTGCTGGGTGAGTGCCCTCCTTTCTTGTTTTCTTCTCTGTTGATAAGGTTTTCTGCAGCAGCCGAGTTTCATTTTATCAGAGGAATGAGAGATTATCAAACTGACTCAAGCAGCCACCAGGGAAATTTCCAAAGGGATAAAGTTATCCCAAGATCACTTCAGCTTTATCTCGACTCTTCACTGATTCAATAACAGCACCAAGCAGGTTTCGAATGTTTGCCTGTGTCCCAGGGTGTCCAGGGGCTGCACTGTTCTACCCAGGCACCGTCATTCAGGCCCGTGAGACAGTGTCATCCGATGTTTAGAAACGAGGCAACGAGGGTTTGCAAGGAGAAGCAAGGACGTGGCTGAGCTGAAACTCCAGTCAGGTCTGACGCTGGAGTCTGTGATTCTTTTGTCCCTTACATTCCCAGAAACCTCTTTGTGATGGAAGAATTGACCCTGAGCAGCATTTCCCTAGGGAACGGCCCGGGCTGTCCTGAGTTGGATTTGCTGGGGGAAGGCAGAGAGGATGGGGGAGTTGAAGCCAGAACAGCCTGTGAGGGAGCCTGGCTTGCTAGGACAGTCACTGGATCCCTGTCGCTTATGCCATTGGCTGAGGTGGGACACAGGGGAGAAGTCCTTTAGGCCCCATGGTAACTCATGACTTTGCCCCCTGGGGGACAACTTCCCTGGGTCATGGTGAAGGACTGCTGGTGCCCAGTGGAGGACAGTCTGGCCATTTCTCCTGCATAGACCCCCCGCCCCCCAGCTCTCACGCCCACAGGAAGAAGTCCACACTCCTGGGCACAGGCTTCAAGGCCCTTGGTGACTGGCCTGGCTCCTCTTCCCTTAACAGCTGGATCCATCTGGTGCTCATGGTCCCTCTGTTCCATCCACCCATTCCCCACCTTCACACACTTCCCAGAGTGTCCTCCTCCCCACCTGCCTGCCAGGTGAGCTTCCTTCCCACCTGCCGAGACTGGGCCCTGTCTCTGCTGATCCTCTGAGCCTGGGGTCATGCTCTGTGCCCTCTGGTACTGTGTTACCGCTTCGGGGCCCCTGTGTTGGGCCAGGCTTGAGTTTTTCCAGGCAGCGGTTGTTGGAGGGCCCAGGTAGGCACTGAACGAACACTTGCTGCAAGCTCAGGGGGCGGGGGTTGTTTTGACTCAGGGATGTGACATGACACATGCAGAATGTCCCCATTAGCTTCCTGTTCCCAGGACCTGGCACGGGAAGTGTGCAAAGAGTGGCCGTTGAGTGAATTGGCAGGCTGTGTGTGCAAAACTGCCAGTTCAAGTCCAGGCTGAGCTGGTCATGATCCAGGCAGAGCTGCTGAGTAGCCCTTGGAAACCCCGTGTCCTCTTTAACTAGCTGGCCTTCTCCAGCTGCACCTTCACCCCCATTGGGGCGACTCATCAGAGAGGTGAGGCCAGTCAGTTGGGGTCAAACTCAGAGAAAGGGCTCATTCAAGTTCAGGTGGGGCACCCGATCTTTCAGGTGGAGAAAGCAGTTGAAATGAGCAGAAATAACTAGAAAGGAAATCCAGAATGATAAAAGGCAGAGTAGATGCTCAGCATCCAAGGTCATGTGATAGAACAATAAGGACGTCATCAGCTAAGTTGGCAAGGGCCTGGATTTCTGCTAGCTCCTCCCAATGCTCCCTGGGGGATCTGGGCAAGTCTCTGCTTCCTGGGGTCCCTGGGGGTCAGATCTTACTTGTTCTGACCTCTTGTCAATGTGGCCATGTCAGGGTGAGCATGGAGACCTGGAGATGTGGGAGCATTGTTGCATGTACACGTGCCGGTGCCCCCAGATGAGTGCATGGCACCCAGCAAGCAGAGAATGCAGGACAGGGAGACAGGTGGCCAGTGAAGCTGCAAAGGGAGCAAGAGACAGGCTGGAGGAGCATGGGAAGACAGGGCACAGTGACAAGAACACAAGGACACATAGCGAGCATCCTCTGTTCATCAAATCGCAGTGGACCCGAGGGGACTTGAGGTTGCTCCTAAGACACACAGTAAACTGAGCCCAACCTCCCTCCGCCAGAGCCCCTGCGGTGAGCCATGCGCTGCCCCAGGTTCAGATGATGCACTGAGGAGCCAGGCGGGTCCTGGCCTGGGTTGTGGGTGGGGTGGGGGAGAGCATATGGAGAGAGAAGACCCTGGGTTAGCCCATGGTGAGGGAAGGAACAAGATCCTCCCCAGGAAGGCTGGGAATTAGGGGAGCCATTGGTGTTTCACAAGCCCTGTGACTGAGGCCAGATGGGTGAATGACTTGTTTAAAGTCACATGGCAGTGAATGAGGCCTGGAACCCAGGACTTCTGAGTCTCCATCCTCCCTGAGTCTCATGCGATGACCACAGCGACGGCTTCAACCTCATCTCTCATTCTCAGGCTGCACAGCCAAACTTCCCACGCCAACATTAATTACACGTTCAGGAGGTTAATTTGTCAGGAGATGGTGAAGTAGTTATTTTAATAGCGATTATTAAGATCATGCTGGGGGTTTGCTACATAATGGGTAATTATCTGCAACGGAACAACAATACAGTGAATTCTACTGAGCTTTACCCACCGACCTCAGAGTTGGTCCTGGGGAGCAGCCGCTTCTGATATTTGCTGGAGAGCATTCTGTTAAATTCAGACAGAGTCACTTTTGAAATCTTCCCTGGGGGGAGGGGGCCAGTTTGCCGGGACTCCAGTCCCAAGGTGTCCCGATGGGATTCTGGACCCTGTCCCCCTCCTCATATCTGTCAGGACTGCTTCCACTGAGTGGTCATTTGAATGTTTCTTTGGTTCCTCCTTTGTTGGTTAATTTTTTTTTTACATTTGTGATCAAGAACCACTTTAGCAAGAACCACTTTAAGGAGGAGAAGTTTGTTTGGCATGCATGGTTTCGGAGGCCTCAGACCACAGACGGCGGACTCCATTCCTTGGGACCCGAGGTGAGGCAGGACAGCATGGTGGAAGGGTGTGCTGAAGGAAAGCAGGTCAGGACGTGGCACAGAAAGCAGACTAGGGATAAAATCTATCCCCCAAAGGCACGCCCCCACCTCCTGAGCCACACCCTACCTGCCTCCAGTTCCCACCCAGTGAGCCCCTATCAGGGGATCCCACTGATTAGGTGGAGGCTCTCATAACCCAATCGTTTCTCCTCTAAACTTTCTTGCTTTGTCTCACACACGAGCTTTTGGGGGACACCTCACATCTAAATCCTAAAAGCTTCTATCCATTCCTTAAGTCATTCACTCATTTTCCTCTTCAGCTGGCATTAAAGTCCAGTTAAAATAATTTTATGCTGCTTCATCTGCAGATTAACTCCTTCTTTCTGTCATTAGTTCAGTCACTTCTTCCATTGCTGTTTTTTTAAATCCATGCGTATCCCCCGCATGCTTCTATGTATATCCATTCATCTTATTCTTCATTCACTCATTCCTTCTTTAGTTGGCTTATTCATTTGACTATTATTAAAGGACATAATTACCACAATTTAGTTTAGCTCAGTAATTGGTTTATTCTGTGATTTTAGAATTCACTCCAGGAAACAGCCTGAGTGTTCCCCTGGGCTGAGCAGAAGAGGATGGTTTTATAGAGACGGAAGAAAGCAGAAACAAAAGAATAGAAAGTGGATGGGTTATTTCCAAGTTCTTTTCCTTGTAACAATAGGGGAACAATGGATTGGTGAGCATCAGTTTACTTTGGGTTGCTTTTAGCAGGGATTGAAAGCGGAGGAAACTTCATTGTTATGCTGACGGTAACTGTCCTGTTGAGAAATCTGGGCTCTTTCTCATGTCTCCTAGTTTCTCAAAAGGCCAGCTAAGCAGCTTACTTTTGGTTTGTTGATGTGGAAATTTAGCATGAGTGACTTCATTTTTATCTTTAGTCTGGTCCGTTGGGGCCTAGTGCGGGATCCTAGTCAAAAACAATGGCCTCCGTTAATTTCTACTTGACATTCCTTATGAATATGCTCTTTCAGGCATGACTTCATTCATTCACAATTCTCCTGTTCAGGCATGGATTTGTTCATCATTAATTTCTTTATTCATTCATCAAACATGTATTTTCTGTTCCCAAGCTGTGTCTGTTGAGTGTCTAGTGTGACATGATCCATCTTTGCTCATCCCTCCAGTGGCTTCTGGGCTTCTCAGAAAAATGCTCCTGGGTCATTTTCTTCAGTAATTTCTTTGTCAGAATGTAATAGGATGATACTGAGGTCCCCAGCATGGGTGCCCAGGAGAGTTGGTGCAACCTTGGAGATTGGGAACTCAATTGAGTGGCAAGTTGGAGTGGAGAGAAGACGAAATCATTTGGGCAGCTCTAGGAGGAGCTGTCTGGCATGCAGAGATGGATGGAAAAGGCCCCAGGGCTGGAGCCTACTGCCGAAGCCTGGTGCCTGCGAGGCATGTGCTCTGCCACTGAGCTGTGACCCCAGCCCATGTTTCATTTTGAAGTTGGTTTTCGGCTCCTAAAGCATTTGGCCAAGTTGAACTGCACTGCCTTGCTCAGCTGCTTCAGCTCCCACTAAACGCCACTGTGTGGGTGGCAGCGTTGGGGACAATGGAATCAGGCTGAAATGGGTCAGTGTGGGTGGGTCTGGAAGCTAAGGTAGAATGTGCCCTATTCCTTCTCCTCCCTGGCATGTGGACCAGGGTCCAACTCTGTGAGCAGGTCCAGGCCCCTCTCTCAGGGTCCTGCTCCCTGGACTGGAGGGTGTGGGCAGGGATTCTTCTGGCAGCCAACTTGCCCAGGTGCCAGCCCTGAAAGCCTTGCTCCCCAGGAGTCCCTGCCTAGGCCCAGAGGGAGGAGTTAGAGGTATCTGTGATCTGGGACCCAAGCAGCCTTCCCCAACTGTCCCTGGGTGCAACACTGAGCCTGTTTTGCCATTTGGTCCTAAGTACGGAAGGGGCAGCAACTCTGGGTGTTAGGTGATGCATCTGCTAAATGGGGTGGATCGTACCCACCTCCTGGGACCGTGGGCAGGACTGTGGAGAGTGGAAGGGACCCAAGCTCTGCCCCCTCCTCACCCAGGCTGGTCATCACAGGCTCACCGAGGGTGGCGCTTTCTCACTCTCTGGTTCTTTGAATCCAAGTCTAAGCTGGGTCAGATTATCTCTCCGGCCTCCTTTCACTTCTCCCTCATTTATCACCCTGCATCTTTTATTTTTTTTAAGGGAGCGAGAAAGAGAAGGAGAGAGAGAGGGGGGGAGAGAGAGAGAGAGTGTGTCAATCTTTATTTTTTCATCTGGTTTTCGTTGCTCCAACACTTAGTTGTGTCTGTGGTGCTGGGTTCAAACCCGGGTACTCGTGTGTGCCAGGCAAGCGCTCCAACAGCTGAACCATCACTCCAGCCTCTATCTCCCTGCGTCTTTGACTCATTGAACCTTAAAGAACAGGTAGATGAACTCCCTTGCTTTACACACTGGGGCAGCTGAGTCCCAGATGGGAGGAAGTGTGTCTAAGGTCACCCTGCTAGGTCAGGGCAGAGTCGTAACAGCACCCCAGGGTCCCCTTGCCCCCTTGCTGGGCCCTGCTCTGTTTTCTTGCTCCATTGGATTCAAACTCTCCAGTCCCTTGGGTCCCCCTAACCTTACCTTGGAATTCTTTCCAGATATTTTCACTGAAAGCAAAACCCAACAAACTAGGTGGCTGCCTTTAGTGATTACGTTGCTCTGGGGCTGTTTTTTTTTTTATGCACACACACACACACACACACACACACACACTGACCCTTCAGTCAGCTAGATTTTCTGATCTAAATGGCTGTCAATTGGATGTCAAAAGAAATGTGTAATCTCACCCATGAGAACACTGTCGATGTGATTACACCCAGCTAAAGTCCCACCGACAGAGTGTTACAGGGGACGGGGATTAATCTGGGAAAATCTAAGTCTCCACAGAGGCAACACACACTACCTCCGCTGCTGATTTTGAACAGAGAACCAGCGAATCCCTCTTGCCCCACCCTGAGAGATGATCTGGACCTGTGGCTGCTGTCGCATCGGAAGCCTCTGGCCCCCTGGTCCTTTTTCACAGCTGCCTTGGCGGGTGACTTACCCTCATTGTGCCGACCACAATCCCTCTTTGCAGCCTGGATATGTCTTTTTAAATCCCCTCTGAGAGATGATAGAGTCACTGGGCTGCAGAGATGAGGCCGGCAGCTGGGAAGTTCTATTTCCAGTTTCCCAGTACCTGTGCACACAAACCATCACACTTAACCTCCTGCAGCGGGCCTGTGGTGTGCCAGGCACCGTGCTAGGTGCTTTCCAAGATCCTCATCTCCAGCCCTCACGCTTTCATCCTGAGCCGATCCCCCATCACCCCTGCCTGCATTATTGCAGGGGCTGCCCCACACCTCCTGGATTCCACTCACCCCATTCTCCCCATGGTCTCCTCTTCCCTGAGAGCTAGGACTGAGCCTTTAAAAATGCCAGGGCCACCACTTCCTGCCTCTGCTCACACCCCAGATTAAAGCCAAAGTCCTTCACTGGCCCCCAGGATCATGTGACCTCTGACCTCACTTCCCCAGCTCTCCCTCACTCTTCCCCAGGCACATGGGTCTCTCTGTGGGTCCTTGGGTACATGGGGGACACACTCCCACCCCTGGGGCTCACAGCCTGTGGCCTGCTCTATGTGGCTCCTTCCCAGTCCTCTCAGAGGCCTTTCCTTACACCTCTCACCCTCTGCCGTGCCCAGCCCACCCCCTCGTCACTTGCGGGTCTCTAGCTCAGTCCATCTGTTTTATGTGACTCTTTCGCCTGGCTCATCATGTCTCCCCAGCTAGTGCAGGCTGCGAGGAGGGGCTGGGCTGTTTGCTCACGGATGAATCCCCAGCTCCTAGAATGTTGCCTGGCTCATAAATATTTATCGTGCAAGTGAATGAAAGAATCTCATTTGGGCTGTGTGTGGTCAGGAGCATTAAGACGATAAACAAGCAATGAACAAGAAGAGAATCTCAGGAGCACGTGGAAGAGAGTGAGCAGGGGCGACCTTAGGTCGAGGCTCTGGGAAAGTCTCCTGGAGGAAGTGGCCTTGGGCTGAGAGCTGGATTTTGCAGATGGGACAGCAGGCCCAGGGAAAGAGAGACTTGCCCAAGGGCTGGCAGGAGGTGGGCTGTGGGGGGTCTGAGGCTGCAGCGCAGGCATGCCAGGCTCTGGAGGCCCTCCTGAGGCCACATATGCAGAGTCCTTCGCTCAGGCCTTCTTCCCACTGTGTGGTCACTCCTCCACATGGCTCCTTCCCCAGGGGCCCAAGAGATCAAACAGGGCCTCTGCCGTCCATTCTGTATCCCCAGCAGCTTCACAGGGCCTGGTGCTTAGTAGGGCCTCTTGTGAGGCTTGGGAAGGGGCACTGTGGCACGTGAGCTTCAGAAACTCTCAGATTGCCCTAGTCCTGGCCGCAACTGGGCTTGTTTTTGTTAAACCTAAACTCGAGACTCAGGCAGGGCTCGAGGTCACTCTGTGAGTGGTTGCAAGGGTTCAGACTTGAAGCTTCCTGTGCACTGTCCCAGGAGGGGTGACTCAGGAATGCTAGGACTAACAGGAATCCAGAAGGGATAGAAAGTCAGGGCTCTCCTCCCAGGAGCACATCCTGGGGAAACCACTGGTTGCTAATGAAATAAAAATAAATCTCTGTGGATGAAGATCCCAGAGACCTCCAGATGGAAAAGACCCAGGCCATGGAGTCTGTGCTAAGTAGAGTCTCCTAAAAGTCAGTGGGAAAGATGTAGAGAGCTCTGGCCCAGGTGGTTTATTATAGAGGTGGGAACTGAAGGCCAGAAAGGTGAGCGATGACCTGAGGCTGCAAACAGTCAGAACCGGGCGTAGACCAGGCTTGCAGCCCCAGTGCAGCCCCAGTCAAGGGCCAAATAGCAAGCATCCTCCTGTCGCTGCCCTCTGAGCTCCTGCCTCTCCAATCGATCACCGTGCAGCTGCTCTCTCAAAGTTGCTTGCTCTCTTGGGGACTTTTTTAATTTTCTGGATAGGGTTTTGATGAGACATAATACGAGTGGAGTGGAAGAGTGGGTATATTCTGACTCCATGTGGGGTGCTGGCCCCCAAGGAAGGAGTAGAGGAGAGGGCGGGGGAAGAGCTGGGGTTGCATTGGCTTTAGTCTGAAGTGAAGGTTGGTCATTGTTAAAAGTCAGGCCACTATGAAGATTGGTTAACGCAATCCTATTTACCTATTTTTGCTTTTGTTGTCTGTGCTTTTGGGATCATTTCCAAAATTCATTCCCAGAGTGATGTCACGGTGCAGCCCACCCTGTTTTCTTCTAGTACTTTTGTGATTTAAGAACTTGTGCTCAAATCATTTTAAGTTAACCTTTTTTTGTTGATTTTTGTATGTGGTATGAGATAAGGATCTTATTTCATTCTGCATGTGGGTTTCCAGTTTTCCCAACACTATGGAAAATAGAACTATTCTCTTTTCCTTCTTATGTGTTCTTGGCACCTGGGTTGAAAGTCTACTGACTGTAAATAGATGGGCTTATTCTGTTCCCCTCAGTTCAGTATGTCCATTTTTAAGCCAGTACTATGCCATTTTGATTACTACAACTTTGTAGTATATTTTGAAATCAGATAGTATGATGCCTCCAACTTCATTCATTCTGAAACTTTAGCACAGCAAAGGAAATAATTAAGAATGAAGAGGCAACCTATGGATTGGGAGAAAATATCTGCCAACCGTACATCTGATACATGATTCATATCCAAGACATGTTGAATAACAAATAAACCAATTGAAACTGAGGAAAGGACCTTAATATACATTTTTTGATAGGAGATTCATTCCCACTGTTATTCAATATTCTATGAATATATTGCATTTGTTTATCCATTCTGCTGTTAAGGGACGTTTGGTAAATTTCTTGTTTGGAGTTATTATGAAGAATGTTGCTATGAGCATTCTTGTATATTTCTTTAGGTAAACACACAGTAGAACTTTGTGTTCTGGAATAGGAGCAGAATTTTCTGGATCATAAAATATTGCTCCTCTTTTTCCAGTTTCTTGCAGTGGAAACTTAGATTACTGATTTTCTCATCTCTCTTCTTTTCTAATATATCTATGTGTGATGTCATAAATTGACTCTGAGCACTGCTTTTCCTGCATCCTGCAAAACTTGAAAAATTGTGCTCTTATTTTCACTTCTCTCAAAATATACTAAAATTTCTCTGGAGACTTCTTCTTTGGGTTATATGTTATCTAGAAGTATATTGCTTAGTTTCCAAATATTGGGGAAGTTTTTAACTTTCTGTTATTAATTTTTAGTTTAATTCCATTGTGTTCCAAGAATATAATTCACATTATTTCCTTTTTAAAAAATTGTGTTAAGATATGTTTTATGCCCCCAAAAATGGTCTATCTTATGGTGACTATTCTGAGTGAGTTTGAGAAGACTATGTATTTTACTGTTGGGGGGGGTTCTATAAATGTCAATTAGATCAAGTTGTTAGTGAAACATTCTGAATTCTTCTATGGCTAATATGAATATAGCTTCTTCAGTTATCTTTTTTAAAAAGAGAGGGACAGAGAGAGAGAGAATCAATTTTTATTGAGTTTTTCACATGGCTTTTGTTGCTCTGATGCTTAGTTGCGTACATGGTGCTGGGGTTTGAACCCATGTACTTGTGCATGCTGGGCCCTGTAACCACCAAGCCACTGCTCCAGCCCTTCAGTTACCTTTTGATTAGTGTTAACATTATATATCTCTGTGTGTGTGTGCACATGCAATACACTGCTTAGAAGAGAACCCAGAATCTCAAGCAAGCTAAGTGCTGTATCGTTAAGTTATACATCCTCAGCCCAGCATCATACTTTGTCCATACCTTTACTTTTATTATCAAAGTCTTTTTATTTAAAATAGGATTCTTGTAAAAGACATATAGTTCAGTCTTAACTATTTTTTTTCAGGGCTGAGGACTGAACTCGGGGCCTTGAGCGTGCTAGGCAAGCACTCTGCCACTGAGCTAAATCCCCAACCCCCAGTCTCAACTATTATTTATTCTGTTTTAATTACTGTTTTTAGACCAAGTCACATTGAGAGTGATTATTGATATATTTGACTTTTTTATCCACCATGCTTATAACTGTTTTCTAGCCCCAGGAAAAAAATTTCTGCCTTCTCTAGCTTTAACTGAGCGTTTTGCATTAGTCCATTGGTCTTCATTGTTTCCTTTACACTTCTTTTTAAAAGTAATTTTAGTGACTTCCCTTGAGTTTATAATACACACTTTTGTCTAATCTGGGTCCACCTCCAAATAACACTACCCTTTTTCACTGTTACAAGTTCCCCGGAGCAGACTATTCCCAATTCCTCCCTCCCATTCCTGTGACGATGTTTCCATTCATTCTGCTTATCTGTTATAAGCACTCAATATAGAAATACTATTATTACTTTGAATAGATAAAAACAGTTCTAGATTAAGAATGAGAAAAATACAATATAGGACTCAGGATTTACCTGTCTCTCCACATTTCAGGGAGTTATTTTGCTCCGCAACCTCAGTTCTCTGACGGAGGTAAGAGTTGTTACTTTTCAATTTGTCCAGCTTCTTCCTGTAAGAATGCAAGTAATGGTGCTGGAGCAGTGGCTCAGTGGTTACAGCATTTGCCTGGCACGTGCAAGTACGTAAGTTCGAACCCCAGCCAGCACCATGTGCACAACGAAGTTTCAGAGCAGCAAAAGCCACATGAAAAACTAAATAAAATTGATTCTCTCTTTCTCTCTCTCTTTGTCTCACTGTCCCTCTCTCTTAAAAAAAAGAGAAAAGAAAACTTTTTTTAAAAAACAATGCAATTAATGTTTATCAAGCTCTTCGTACGTCACCTGGATTTATTTGCGTTGCACCTTCTAGTCCTTAAAACTGTGAAATCAAGCCATTCAAGTTCTCTTCAAAAAGTCTCAGTACTTGCTGAGCACAGTGGCACGTGCCTGTGATCCCAGCAAGTCAGGAGGCCGAGGTAGGAGGATCCCAAGTTCAAAGCCAGCCTCAGCAACTTAGTAAGACTCTAGGCAACTTAACAAGACCCTGTCTCAAAGTACAAGATAAAAAAGGGGCTGGAGATGTGGCTCAGTGGTAGAATGCTCCTGGGTTCCAACCCTGGTACTGACCCCTCCAAAACTCTCAGTACTAGTAAAGCTTATCAGCCTCCTCATTTTCTCCTTCCGGTCTCTGAAACGCTTTTCCATATTTTCCTTCTCCCTTCCTTCCTGGGGCACATAAAGGGCAATCTCCTCATTTATATTTCAGTAACTGATTTTTCCCCAGTTCTATCTGATCTACTGTGTAGCCTGCCCTTTGAAAACTTTTTAATTGTGATGATTAAAATTTTAATTTATAGATCATATTTAATAGATTATAAATTTGATTTATAGATTGTTTTTCAACAATAGACTTTCTGTTAATTTAAATGTGCTTGTTCTTTTTTTATTTACTTTTTCATCTGGTTTTTGTTTCTCAGACACTTTGCTGCGTATGTGGTGCTGGGGTTCAAACCCAGGTCGCTGTGCACACCGGGCAAGCGCTGTGACCACTGAGCCAGGGCTCCAGGCCCCTGCTTGCTTTTCTTATAGCATTTTTTCTTTTCCTGCTATTTTGATTTTTTTTCTTCGATGCTTTTAATCATTTTAAATATATTTCCATCATGGTTCCTAACAGAACTGTACTATTATTTAAAGCTCCTTGGACTTTGATCTCTCTGATTTTCGTGACCACTAACTCTCACTTGCAGTAAATTGTTCTCTCGTTTACCTTGTCGTCTGGTATTTTGAGTTTATCTTCCGTACTACTTTATTTGTGAGAATTCCTTAAGCTCGGAGGAGGCTGGTCCACTCCTGAACCAATTCTAGACTGGCTTCTGCCAGATGCCCTAGAGGTATCACCAACCTGGCACCAATTACAGGCTAATTGCTTAGTTTGGGTATTCACAGGCGATATCTACAACATCAATTAAAGCCACAACCCCAGGAGAAACCTCTATGCACTGTAACCCAAGAAACTTCTCTGTCCTCTCAGAGGACAAGCAAAAACGAACAAACCCTGTGGCTGTGGTTTGGCTATCAGGTGTCCCCCAAAATCTCACATGTAAAGCTTAGAGCTGAAAGGACTGGGTCCCGAGAGCCTTAACCTAGTCAGTGCAGTGATCCCCGTAGGGTTCAGCTGGTGGCCACTGCAGGCAGGCAGGTGGGTCCCTGGGAGTGCTTGGGGTACCAAGCTCTCTCCCTGCCCTGCTTTCCTCCCCCACACTCTTCCACCAGGATTTTCTGCCTCAACTTCTGGCCCCAAAGAACGGAGTTGGCTATCTATGAACGAAGACCTCTGAAACTTTTCCTCCTTTAATTGCTCTTGTCGGGTCCTTCGGTCACAAGGACACAGGGGCAAAGCAGTTGACTAAATCCCCTGCTATTTCCCAGTTTGGGGGGATGGCTTTTTTCCCCCTCGTACGCTGCTATCACTCAGCTTTCTGCAGCTCCCTACTTTGCGCTGAAGACATTTTCATCTCCTGTCCCTGGAGGGCATTGCATGCAAGTCCTTGGCAGAGGACTGACAGTGTCAAGCGTGCCCATGTGGCCTGAGACACGCAGCTGCTACACCACGTCACATATTTGCTTCAGACTTGCGCGTCGGCTCCTCTCCAGCAACAAGGGATCTCGCGTTCCCTTCTGTCGTATTTGATGAAACATTTCTAGGGTGTGTAAAGGGAATTTTTTCAGGAGCAAAAGTCAGAACCCAATCTCTGAGTCAATTTTGTCCCTTTCCCCACCAACCTGGGGGAAGGGACGTCCAGAGGAGGCAGTTGGAGCCTTATGGAGAGAAGTTGACGGAGCTGCGCTCTGCAAGGCTTCCCCGGAGACCTGTGCCCAATGTGGTTTCCGGGGTCCGTGCCCCACCTGGCCAGGGACTTACAGGCACCCAATACCCAGTGCGAAAGTCCTCACTGCTGAGGAGCTGAGCTCCCACTACCAGAGGCTGCACAGCCAGATGCAAGCAGCTCTTTGATGAAAAACTTTTTAATGAAAAATACATTTGCATCCAGACTGAAATTATATTGTCAGCAGTTAATTATCACTTGTCAGGCAAGTGTGTGCCCAGATTGTGGGTTTAATTTCCACACAGGCTTGCAAATGCCTCCTTCTTCTTATTTGATGAGGCCTCTGAGCAAGAGACACTCATTGTTGAAATTAGCACTTTAAAAAGAAAAAAAGCAGGTGTTTTTGTTTGTGTGTGTGTGTGTGTGTGTGTGTGTGTATGTGTTTTGTTTTGTTTTAATAAGCAGGGTTTTTTTGGCATCTGAGTCAGGGCTTTTTGCAAATAATAGAAAAATATTCAATGATGTAAGTTTAGCCAAGAAAAAATGGCAGGGGGAGGGCCAGGCTCCAAAGACGTCTCTGGGAACTTGGGGGCACCTGGGCCTGATGCAGACCTGGACCCAGGAGCTGAAACTCCTCACGAGGACCTCAGTCCTGCCCCTACTCCTGGTCTCTGTGCCTCAGTTCTTCTCTGTGTATCTGTTCCATTCTTCCCTCTGTTTAGTGGCTTCTCTTTCGCAAATAGCCTGCCCTCCAGTATTTGAAAGGACCTAGCACTAAATTCAAGTGCAGCCTGTGACTCACAGATGCCCCTGCACCAGACCCTTATTCCCACAGAGCTGTTACCTGTGTGTGAAATGGGGCCAGACCTGCTTCGCCCGTTGGTTCGGACTAACATGGGACAGTCACATGGTGAGGTCTGCAAGGAGGACCAACTATGGCTGTGTCTGCGGGCACAGTGATTGCTCTAGTCACTGCAATAATGATAATAGCAGTCGCCTGCACAGAGTGGGAGCCTAACTGGAGACAGAAGGATAAGACGTGCCACTGTCTGACAGCCTCACCGAACACGGCCGAGAGTCATGAGCCACGGTCTCCCTGACTGTGAAGTCCACCCTGAAGCATCTTCGTAGGGATGAAACACAATAACAGTGTCTGGCTACAGTTAAGTACTCAAACCCTCCTCCACTTTCCATCCCCAACTATGGGAAGCACAGTGAGTGCCAGTGATTGGAGGAAGAGAAAAGGAAAAACTGATGATATTTTTCATATGAGATAATAAAGCACATCACTGGAAGCTCAGTGTTTTTGTAATTTTATTTCTTTGTTCTTTGGCTGTTGGCTGTTTTCTGCTGTTAAACCAGAAGATACTTGAGGCTTAGGACTGAGTTTCTGTTCATGAGTCTCCCCCATGAACAGAGCATGTGGACACAGAAAATATCATAACTATGTTGAGTGCATGAACAAATGAGGTGGTGCATGAACAGTACTCAGTTCAGCACCTGGCCATAGACAGTACTCAGCTCAGTACCTGGCCATGGACAGTAATTAGCTCAGCACTTAGTCATGTGCTCTCCACAAATTCTATACATCTTGGCAGTTCACTTTCTAGAGTTCTACATGAGGGAAACATGATATGGGAGAGGAAAGAAAGCCAGAGATGGCAGGAGCAGGTTGGTCAGCTGCCATGTGCTAGGGTGGAGGAGGCAGAAAGCTTGAGGAGAGGCAGAGGTGACTCCAGGGGAGTTGGTAGACAGTGCGGTTCTGTATAGCCCAGCAAAAACTCCAGGCCTGAGGACAGTGAACAGAGAGCCGGCACCCACTCTCAGGCCTCAGTTTCCCCAGGTGCACAGCCTTCGCAGTGCTCCCAGCCCCGATGTACTTCAGACCATAACACCGAACTGCAGGGATCTGGAGGGGCTCATCTTGGCCTTGGCTAAGGGGCCAGAGAGGGTCGTGCCTGTGCTGTGCAGCTGGGAGCCCATGGTGGAGAACGCGGGGGTGGGATCTCGGGGCAGGGGATCCCGTCAGTGCCAGTCACCCCATCTCATCCTCATTTCCTGGCCAGTGAGGGTGAAGGCCCCAACCTGAATCCATAGGGCTCATTGTCTCCAGTCTGGTCATCTCCATGTCACCATCTCCTCCAGAGAAGGGGCATTGGCTGAAATTGGCTGGGGCAAGAGACACCGAGGACCTACCCCCAACCCCACGCCCCTCTGCTCCCACACCTCCTCTCAGACCCAGGTCCTAGAGCTGCCTCTGCTCTCACTCTGGCCACGTGGCTTCTGGCCCCTTGGAAGAGCGGACACAGCTGGCATCCTGCCAACAACCACCCCAAGCCAAAACTGGAGCCTAGAGCTCCACCTGACTCCTGTGGGGGCAGCTTGGCCCCTCTCCGATTCCCAGACTCCCTCAGCCCAGTGAGGCCCTGATGAAGCTAAGTCATCTTCCAGACCTGGGGAGTCGGCAC
This sequence comes from Aplodontia rufa, assembly GCA_004027875.1. Lineage (NCBI taxonomy): Eukaryota > Metazoa > Chordata > Mammalia > Rodentia > Aplodontiidae > Aplodontia > Aplodontia rufa. Next base: position 1,670 of record PVKS010002710.1, on the reverse strand, counting down.
TGGTTCAGACGTGGGTACTGGTATCTGGGGAGATGGGTGGGTACTGAGTCACAGACTGGAGCAGAAGCCCCGGGGCTGGGAGCCACCGAGAGCACTTGAATGCATTCCAGCTGGTTGCTGGCTAAGTGTGGATTGGGGCGAGGGTGAGAAATTCTACAGTGTGAGGCCAACAGGGCCAAACCTCTACAGACTTACTAGAACTACTAGACGGCACTGGAGGTCAAGGAGGGGCTGGCACCGGTGGCTGAAGGCTATACCCGGGAAGCGCACTGGGCCTGGGGACGAGCAAGCTCAGGAAAGAAGCAAAGCAGATGGACATGCGGGCGGAGGTGTAGAGGAACTGGAAAGACCCTCCCCACACCCTAAAAACATGGTTCTGACTGTCAGTCCTGCCTGAGATCCCACCATGCATCTCCTTTCCTCGGGTCCAAATTCAGGGACCACCCAGGAACGCCTTAGACAGGACAGTGGGGACACCCGGAGGGCTTAGTGTGAGCTGGGAGGGAGGACTGGGGAGAAAGGCCTGGGTGGGAGGGCGAGGGCAGCGCCTTCTTTTGACTCACATCCTAAAGATCAGCCCAACCCCTCCTCCAGGAGCTCACAGTCTGAGAGTGGAGGCAGTGAAGTCTGAGGGTGGGGCCCCAGGACTGTTCCAGGGCAAGAACCAGGAAAGCGAGGGCACAGGGAAAGGGGCGTGCTGTGACGAGCCAGGCAGGAGGGGCAGGTGGACACGTTCCCTCGCTCCCTCAAGGCAGGGACACCAGAGCGGGCTGGGCGAGATGACACGGAGCAGGAAGTGTCTCAAGAAGGGGAAGGAGCATGTGCAGAGGCCCAGAGCGATGAGCACGCAGCGTGGCCGCAACACCAGAGCAATGAGCACGCAGTGTGGCCCAGGGAGACCACAGCCCAGATGGGGGAGGGAAGTGGTGGGAGATGGTGACAAGGGACATGGTGGACTGAGAACGTCCTCCTAAGAAGCAGGACCGTGCAGGACCTGGAGGGACAGGACCTGAGAAAGGTCCCCAGGCCATGCCCAGAACACGAGCTCCAGGGGACAGCCCGGAGAGCACCGGCATGCAGAAGGGGTAGACGAATATACGACTGTCGGGAAGGGTCACAGGGACAAGCAGGTGCCTCAGGACTTCAGGGAAGAACCGATGGGTCACAGGCAGGGCAGATGTCTCTAGAGGAACGTAACGGGAGGAATGGGCCGGCCCGTGTTGGTTGTGCACTGAGTGTGTGTGCATGCATGGGTCGGGTGTGTGTGTGCTTGTGCGTGTTTGCCGTGCACAGCTGCACACCCACATGTGTGTACAGAGGTTCCAGGTGGAGCCCGCAGAACCCTGAGGCCAGTGCAGGACCCCCACCGCCCCTCCGTTGCGGGAGCGCTCTCCGCCCGCCAGCCACCTCTCCTCCTCTCCTGCTAATTGTTATACTGCTGTTCTCATTTTAATCACTTCCTGCAATTTGCACAATGCCTTCTTTGGCTACAAGGAGCCAGCCCTGCTGTGCTTCTCCCTGGAGGATGTTTATGAAGGAGATATGAAGGAAGCAAACAGAAGAAAAATCATGAGGCAGCGTGACCGGGAGGGCGTGGCGGGAGCGGGCGTGAAGCCAGCTATATTCTAAGACAGGAGTGAGACGGGAGTGTCTCAAGCTGGGGACAGGAA